>CABHPQ010170402.1:0-35667 GCA_902168405.1 Peromyscus aztecus
AAATACTGGAGCAATCGGGCAGTGGTGGTGCACATCTTTAATCCCAGTACTGGGGAGGCAGAGGCAGTCAGATCCCTGTGAGTTCCAAGACAGCCAGGGCTACACAGAGAAACCCTGTCTCGGGGAAAAAAATAACAAAAAGAAAATACTGGAGCTGTAGTTCAGTGGTAGAAGTGCCTGCCTTGAAGACATGAAACCTAGGCTCAATGCCCAGCACTTCAAAAAAAGAAGAAAACAGAAGTTTTGCCTAACATGTATTAGGCCCTGGATTTGATCTACAACCCTTAAAAAAACAAAACAAAACAAAAACTGGGGCCAGCAAGATGGGTCAGCTGGTAAAAGCCCTTGCTGCCAGTCCTGGCGACCAGAGTTCCATCCTCAGCACCCACATGATGGAAGGAGAAAACAGACTCCACAAGTTGTCTTCTGATTGTATACACATAGTACACATACAAACAAATATATGCAATAAAAGATTTTTAACTGGTTGATAGACTAGACTTCCTAACTATAAAGGGTGAATCTGGAACGGATTGCCAAAGTTACTTCTGAAAAACATTTACTTTTTTTCTACTACTGGAAAGTTAAAAATGCTTGGACTAATTTTCTATGTAAGTTACAGTCTTTCCAGCTCAGCTGTTACTCATCAGAATTGACTGTCTGTTTTGACATGTAGACTTCTCAGTGCTGCTATAACCCTGTCAGATTCTTTCTCTGTGTCTTGATTCTGAGATTCCTCCTCCTCCTGAGTCCACTGAAAGCCCCACTCCCACGTTCTCCTTACCCTAATTAGTCCAGTGTTCTTTGATCTTTTTTTTCTTAAACCACTATTATAGCATTTCACATGCATTATTATTCTTTTTTTTTTTTTATGGAAGGCAAGCACTCTACGATGAAAATCCCCAGCCTCTTACCTTTTTTTCTGAATCTCTACTAATTCATATAAATTATTCCTTTCCTGTTTGTTTGATTTTGTGGTTCTTGTGAAATTGAAGTCTCCTTGAGAGCAGAGACTGTTTCTAACCTTAGTTATATCTTTGACATTGTCTTGTCACTTTTACTTCTATGAATACTCATGGTTGATTTTTGTCATTGCACGTATCACCAACTATAAAGGTTATAGCTACTAAATGGGGTTATTTAGTTGCTTGTGAAATCGGTTAAAGGAGAAAGCTAAAATTCCCAGCTTTGAAGAGCTTTAAATAACATTAGTAATTTTTGGCTCCTTTTCAATTTTTGAGTATCTGTTAGCAATTAAAGATTAAAATGATGGGAAACTTTGAAGTCCATGTCAAGTACATGGGATACTTAGCCAGGCAGTGGTAGCACACTCAGATCTCTGAGTTTGAGGACAGCCTGGTCTATGCAGAGAAACTTTGTCTTGAAAAACCAAGAAAAAAATACAGAAATTTTCAGGGGTGGTAACTCACCCCTATTGTCCCAACACTTGGGAAACTGAGTCAGGAGGATCACTTCAAGTTTGAAGCCCGTCTGGGCTATATAGAAGTTCTAAGTCAGCCTAGACTGTAGAGTAATACTATGTATTAAACTGAGAAATAGCCAGGCGTTGGTGGCGCACGCCTTTAATCCCAGCACTCGGGAGGCAGAGCCAGGCGGATCTCTGTGAGTTCGAGGCCAGCCTGGGCTACCAAGTGAGCTCCAGGAGAGGCGCAAAGCTACACAGAGAAACCCTGTCTCGAAAAACCAAAAAAAAAAAAAAAAAACAAAAACTGAGAAATAAAAAATAAATCATTCATTTATATGGATTTGTTGTTTGGTTTTCCGAGACTGGGTTTCTCTGTGTAGCCCTGACTGTCCTAGAACTCACTCTGTAGACTAGACTGGTCTTGAACTCAGAGATTCCCCCTACTTCTGCCTCCCAAATGCTGGGATAAAAGACATGTTCTACCATGGCTGGTGGAATAATTAATTCTTCAAATGATTTTTGAAGCAAGTACTGATTGAATTCATGGATATTTGACAATGCAGAATATCCCTATGCTGTGGGATGTTCTGTATGGCAAATGTGTTGCTAATAAAACACTGATTGACCAGTGGCTAGGCAGGAAGTATAGGCGGGACTAATAGAGAGAATTAAAAGAACAAGAAGGCGGAGGGAGTCTCTGCCAGTCACCGCCAGGACAAGCAGCATGTGAAGATGCCCGTAAGCCACGAGCCACGTGGCAAGGTATAGATTTATAGAAATGGATTAATTTAAGATATAAAGACAGTTAGCAAGAAGCCTGGCACGGCCATACAGTTTGTAAGCAATATAAGTCTCTGTGTTTACTTGGTTTGGTCTGAGCAGCTGTGGGACTGGCAGGTGAAAGATTTATCCTGACCGTGGGCCAGGCAGGAAAACTCTAGCTACATCGCTATATGTATATATGATAGGAAATTGCTGAGTGAGACAGAGAAAACCACGAGGCACCATTTTTATGGCCTTCCTTCATTTCTTTATTATTTTTTAAAATTACATTGTGTGAATGCACACATTCGTGTGCACATGGCAGCGGCAGCAGCTATAGCTGCTGGAGGGTCAGAGGACAACTTGCAGGAATCAGTTCTCTCTATCCACCAAGTGGATCCCGAGGATTGAATTCATGTTGTCGGACTTTTTGGGGGAGGGTGCTGTTGTTTTGAGACAGAGTGTCTCTACATAGACCTGGCTGTCCTGGAACTCACTATGTAGAACAGGCCGGCCTTGAACTCCTGAGTGCTGGGATTAAGGGCCCTAGTTGTCTGACATTCATCTAGTGTTTTCATCCACTGAGCCAACTTGTCAGCCCTCCTCCTTTGTCAAAGTTCAAAGCAAAAAACTACCGAAGTTATAATGCTTCCTTTGTTATTTGCTCTTCAATTGCAACTTGACTGTGATCATTTTAAATGAGATTAGTCACAGTGCATGGTTTTGGTAATCCTAGTTCACTGGTTATTAAATTGCATCATTTTCTGTGTGTGATGATTTTATTCATCACACTGGTGTGTTGTGATTTTATTCAAAGTTAGGAAGTTCTTTTTAGGAAATTATGTCCTCATGATTATAAATAAAATAAATTTGAAGTTGACTTGCTACCTGAGGACAGAAAGGAAACTGGATGGAAAATATATGTACGTGTACATACATGTGAGTTTATAATACTTAATATATACATACAGATACATGAGTTTGTAATGTCTAAATATCACAGTTATTCAACTAAAGTGCTCAAGTGTGTTAATTCTTTCACACAACCTCTGAAGGAAATGATTGCGAAAACTAAGGATAATTAATGGAACCCAGATTTGAACCCAGGGCACTCTTAACTCTTACATGATGTTTTGCATTCAAATTTTTACAAAATACCTGAGTTTGATGATATAATACCAGGCACACAGGAGACTAAACAGGAAGATATCCTGACCTAGGGATATTTGAGGCTAGCCTGGGCAATACGTTGAGACTCTTTTGCTAAAATAAGATTTTGTTTTTTGAGACAAAGTCTCACTTGTAGCCCTGACTGATCTTGAATCCTCCTGTGTCTACCTCAGTGCTGGAATGAAAGATTACAAGTGTGAGCCATCATATCCATTCAGGATTCTTAAAAATATATCTCAAGGTACTATTAGCAATTTTTAGTCTCATGAGAATACTATAAAGTTGGAACACCATACTGCTATGGGCTACAGAAAAATATTATAAGAACTCAGCTGGTTATGGCAAAGCCACTACCTGAAGGAATCAAGGAATTCCTTCAGAGGAAGCCAAATCCCAGGGAGCATTTGGTGTTATTTGGATTGTTATATATCAGCTGTCTTCAGTTAGGAAAATCATGTGTGCCTTCATAGCTTTCTCAATTGATTTTTCCCTAAGAATTGCTAACAGTGTGGACTGATCACTATTTGTACATATATGTTAGAGGTATTTGGAGAACAGCCTCAGGAAAGGCTTCCTCCCCACCAGTCCATCCGTTTCTCCCCTTTTAGTGCAAGAATCAGATATCTCCCTTAGCTACATTCAAGGACTAACAGAAATAACAGTCCAAACCACCACACCATGTAATGACCTTTTTATGAATGGAAAAATTGAGCCTCTGGGAAATTACTCTGTGTTTTGTCCTTGGTCTTATTCTTCTGTGAGTTCGGTTTTGATGACCTAGGGAAATGAATTAAAATTCTGTGTGAAACAAATCGAAAGCTAGATGCTGTGGATCATAGTCTGTACTCCTCATTGGGGAAGCTGAGGCAGGAAGATTGCCAAAAATTTAAGACCAGCCTGGGCATCATAGTGAGACCCTGTCTAAAAACACCATAAACCTCGGTATACAGTTCAACCCTTGATTTTACATACTGGTTTCCAGATCTGCAGAGGAGCTGCCTCCTTTGGAAATGCTGAGAAGCCCTGTCAGGCTAGCACGTGAGAAAGAGACACAAGATTGTTTTTAGAAAGTAAAACATACGGAATTGTTAACTAGGTGAATCTTTCTCTAGTTAGTCCAATATTTTATTTTCTTTGCATTAGTACCTTGACATCTGTTAAAAATTGTAATTGTTTGCTACATAATTTTATTTTTAAAAAAAATGACTGTAATGACTTTAGTAGTCAATAGCCCCTCCCCAAAAAATTATTAATTTCTGAATAGTGATATTTAGCATAGAATTTTGAGCCAAAAGTGTTTATCACTCTAAAACATATTTTTTAATTTATTTTTTATTATTTATTTATTTATTTTTAGGCAGAGTTTGACTGTGTAGTCCTGGCTGGCCTCAAACTCACTGGGTAGACCTGGCTGGCCTGGAACTCAAGAGCTCTACCGGCCTCTGCCCCTCAAGTTTTGGGATTAAAGACATGCACCACCATACCCAGCTTTATTACTTTTTCAAATTACCCGTGTTTCTATGGGGGGGGGGCGGTGGGAGTGCAGGCTATGTACAAATGCCTACAGAAACCAAAAGCATCAGATCCCCTGGATCTGGAGCTGCAGGCATTTGTAAGCAACCAGACGTGGGTGCTAGGAACCAAACTCTGGTCCTCTGCAAGAGCAGTGCACACTCTTAACAACTAAGCCATTTTTCCAGACCCCAGTCCAAAACTTTGTAAGTTACTTGTTTAAAAGAATATATTCTTATCCTTCCAGCTTTCGGGTGGGAAGGCCCCATGTCTTCAGCCAATTTACTCTGAAGTCACTTACAACTTTTTAGTTTTTAGAGAGCTGGAGAGATAACTCAGTGGTTAAGAGCACTGGCTGTTCTTCCAGAGGACTCAGGTTCAATACCTAGCATCCACAAGGGACTCAGAACTCTTTGTAACTTCAGTTCTAGGGGACCTGGCACCCACTTCTGGTCTCTAAGAGCCAGGCACACATGATGCATAAACATACATGCAGGCAGAACACCCATATACAAAATAATAAAAAATGTAAAGAAATTATTTTTAGTTTTTAGCATGATAATGATGTGCTGATATATTACATTATTGCCTACAAATTGTATATATTTGTTATCTAGCTAACTGCTGGTTAACATGGTAATAAAGTATCATAAAGGAAATTTTATTATATTTGCCTTTATATACTCCAAACTTTCATCTATAGTAGACACAGCCACATTTGAATTTTTCTTTTAATTAGTTAAAAACAATTGAAATTGAAATATTTCCTCAGTTGCATTAGGCATATGACAAATGCTAATAGCCATGTGGTTACTACATTGAGTAGTTCAAATTATAGAACCTTTCTATAACAGAAAGTTGTATATACTCTGTAGTTGATTGTCTAGAATATAGTTGAAAGGATAGAATCAAGGGATGGCATTGTGGGCTCATACTTTCCTGTTGCAGTAAAATAGTACTAAATAAGAAGTTTTCAGTTTGACTTTTGGTTTTAGTTTTTTGAGACGTGTCTCATTAGTCCAGGCTGGTCCTCAACTCCCTATGTAGCCAAAGATTTCTTGAACTCCTAATCCTGATGTTTCTACCTCTCAAGTGTAGCAGAGGCTTAATAAACATTCAGTTCATCAACCAGAACTTTGTGTTGCTCTTTTTTTTTTTATTCTTTTTTTTTTTATTCTTTTTTTTTTCTTAAAATGTATTTATTTTCATCTTATTTGCATTGGTATTTTGCCTGCATGTATGTCTGTATGAGGGTGTCAGATCTTGGAGTTACAGACAGTTGTGAGCTGCCACTTGGATGCTGGGAATTGAACTCTGGTCCTCTGGAAGAGCAGTCAGTGCTCCCAACCACTGAGCTATCTCTAGCCCCTGTGTTGCTCTTTTTACAGCGATGGAATAATACTCTCAGAATTCTTCTTACATTTTTATGTTCATATATTTGCTTTTTGATAGTACTGAACTTCCCTCTTGGCTGTCCATTACAAGTAAGTGTACATGGGTAGGAATGTAACTAAGGGATAGAGCATTTGCCTGCTTTGCACAAGGTCTTCCATTCTGTTCCTTACACCACACAGATAGACACACAGAAGTAACATCCTAGTAACAGGTGTTGGTAGATTGGGTTGCTTTTAACATATATGCTTAATGTTATGTAATACTCACTTATTTTCTTCTTCTGACACAGGTAGAAGAGTCAGCAATGATGGGAGTAAGCGGCTATGTGGAGTATCTCCGAGAACAGGAAGTATCTGAGAGGTGGTTCCGGTATAACCCCCGTCTTACCTGCATCTACTGTGCCAAATCTTTCAACCAAAAGGGAAGTCTGGACCGCCACATGCGCCTGCATATGGGAATTACACCATTTGTCTGCCGAATGTGTGGCAAAAAGTATACCCGGAAAGATCAGCTGGAATATCACATCCGCAAGCACACAGGCAACAAGCCTTTTCACTGTCATGTTTGTGGCAAAAGTTTCCCCTTCCAGGCCATCTTGAATCAGCACTTTCGAAAAA
Source organism: Peromyscus aztecus (assembly GCA_902168405.1). Classification (NCBI taxonomy): domain Eukaryota; kingdom Metazoa; phylum Chordata; class Mammalia; order Rodentia; family Cricetidae; genus Peromyscus; species Peromyscus aztecus. The sequence continues at coordinate 6,883 of CABHPQ010170402.1, forward strand.
ACCACCCTGGCTGTATACCCCTGGAAGGGCCTCATAGCATTTCTCCTGAAACAACTGTCACATCTCGGCAAGCTGAAGAAGGGTCACCTTCGCAGGAAGAAACAGTTGCCCCTGGGGAATGTGCCCAGGGCTCAGTGTCTACTACTGGGCCAGATTGAAATACTGAGGGGGAGGGGGCAGACCCTCCTCCCCTTTGGGTCATAACCAGCCCATATCAGGACCAGGGGCTGGTACTTAGATTCACAAAATGCCACATCGCTCGACTAGAAGATGTTCCCATGGTGTTGCCAAATTAGAGGATCCACGTGCAGAAAGCATTAAGGCTTTTCTCCTCTTTCCCACCTCACACTTTGGAAAATAATCAAGCAAATCAGCTTCTAATTCAGGGATCAACAGCCTTGGTTTGTTAACTTTATAAGAAAACAATGTTTTTAACAAAACTGATCAGTGAATGGTCATTTATCTACCAGTCATGATTGAACACTGTACTTAGGTCCATATCATCTTGGTGGGTGAAATCCTAGATCTAAAAAAAAAAAAAAAAAAGCAACAGGAGCTTTGGCCAACTGAAGCAGCCTATCAGAAGTGGGAAAGGTAGTCACAACGGTGAGAAAGGGGTGTCTTTCCTTCCTCTTCCCTGCCAGAGCATGCGTTTCCATATTTTAAGAAAAAAAAGAATACTGGTGATTCTTATTATTCTAAAAGGTTAAGCTGTCTTTGCCCTGAGAAGGCTTCTAATACTTTGCCTGGTTGTTCCATGTGGTCAGCTACCTTGGAGCAGTATTCTAGCGAGCAGTATCACCTGAAGCACGTTAGGCAGGTAGAAGTAAAGTGAGCAGTCGAGCATTTCCAGTGGGTACTTCAACATCTGGGAGCTTGAGAAGGAGAAGCAGGGAAGGAAGTGTTTATGCTTTGCAAATACTAGACAGCACAGAGCTGAGCTGCAGTTTTCTGATTGGTGTTTGTAAGCTCTGACACTTGCATACATCCATAGTTGTTACAAAAATGTTTCTGGTTATGTGAGTTATCCTGTTAGGCTGACTACCAAAATTTCATCCTCTTGAGCTCCTAGTTTCATATAACAGCAATATTGTACATCAAAAATGTCACTTTCCAGTGAAATGAGCCTGGATTGTATTTTTAAATCCACAGGTCTCCACATTTGATAACTTTTATATGAAGTTTTTAAACAGGTTTTTTTCTGCAATATTGTAGTTGAAGAGAGATTCAACATTGTTGTTCTTATTGCACCACAGTTTCATTTCCTTCTACGTGTTTTGTACTTTATATTTTCAGTCCAGTGAAGAACTTCACTTAAATCTATGTCTTGGTTGTGCAAATCTATATATAATTCATCAACCAATTAGCAAATTGCTGGTGACTCTGAGAGCTTTGATTTTTTTTTTAATAGTACACTACAGGGCACTTCACTTACAAGAAACTATCTTGCACAATCATGTTGCAATAAATGATCAAGGGATCAATTTTTATCAGGTGTGGTTACATAATCATTCCTAAGATTTTGTAAAACTTCAAGGGACTTTCTTAGTGATTTTGAGTTTTTCTGAGATTCTTAATCCAGCTCTGAAAGAATTTACCAAACACATAGAGCTTTATATGCCCTGTCTTAAATGCAGAAAGAGGAGTAGGAATGTTAAACAATACAGGCAAAAAGATGCCTGAAGTCTACAGTGCAAATAGAAGGCTTTAGCTTCTCGAGTGATTTTTAAAGAATATTTAAATGTGTAATGGTTTAAGTAATTGTTTTGGTACAGGGATGTGGACAATGCTAAGAGATTTGGGAGAGGGATTGGTCCTGCCTGCACCAGTGAGCCATTTATGAGAATGTGAAGTTTGTGCTCCTTCCTTGTGAGCACCTTGTGGTATGGAAAGGTGGGGAAAAGTACATTTTTGATGGTAAGAAACTGGAATGCAAAGGGTAGCTTTAAGCAATCTGAGAATTCTATATACTGTATCACTAGAGAAAGGTTTTCTCTTCTGACAAAGTATAGAAATTCGTCTTTTAAAGGAGTCTTCTGGTGCTCCAGTTGAAGAGCCTGCCCTTAAAAGCAGCACTGGAGAGTAGTCCCTTATCTCTGATAATCATAGGCAAGCTTCTTGCTACTTAGTTGGGCAACAGCATAATAGAGTGAAAACTGTCTCCTAGAGCTACCTTAGGGAAACAGAGTTGAAGTTCTCAGAAAACATTTTAACTGTATTAGAGGCTTTCAGTGGACAGACACGGTCATTACTGAACAGGCAGGTAGCCGGGAAGTACAGAAGATGCTGCTTTAGATGGATTTTTTTTTTTTAAGCCAACCAAAAATATTTTAAGTCTACCCTACTTTTGAAAAGTTAAGTTGTATGCTGAAACGTTGTTTTTTGCATTGTTAGCTTTTTAGGTTATATGTGAGAAAATAGAGCTTTTAACTATTACCAAATTATAAAGTTCAAGTGCAGTAATTTCTATAAAGAGAAACTTCAGAGCACTTATCAGCACTCCATCAAGGTCAGCCACCAATATCTTGAATGGGGTAGAGGTTGCTGTATTCATGTGGAGGTGTTAGGCATGTTTTGGGGGTTCCCCTCTGTTTTCACTCATTTCTAATAGGTTTTTACTGTATTGATACTGTGAATAGAGTGCTTCCGGTCCTAGGACCACATCAGCACAATCTTCTCTGCTGGTCTCTCCTCTAATTGGCCTAGCCAGAGCCATGAAAGTCATGAGACTTCTAGCCAGGCTACCTTTGAAACAAAGTTTTCAAAAATAATCATCTGCTTTAGTTAGAAGTGATACCATTCTAAATATCCAGGATTCTTATCCAGATTCACTGTGACATTGTCCTACTTCTTTGCTAGCATCACTGTAGGGTCATAAGGGTTAGTAGTATACTATCTATGTTAATGAATACGGTGTGTACAAGGAGTATGCTCATTAAGGGTGTACTAAATGGACTTCAGCTGATGCTGAAACTTACTACCAAATCTTGACTTGCACATGTCACCTTGTAAGGGGAACTGCATTAGCAGTGAGAGCTAAATCAGTAGATAACCTAATGCCGTGAAATTGCAGTATCAGGACTATTATGATTGAGAGGCACTTAGCAGAGGAGCAATCCAATATTGTCATAGAAAGCAGAGAGTTGGCCACATGTGTGTATCTATTTTCACTCTAAATAGACTTTTATTCTCTCTGAATTCTGATACTGATATAAACTGTGGCATTTACATGGCAGTAACACTGTATTTACTCAGAAAGGCTCTTCCTAATGAATTCTTCTCTTTTTACTCAGAACCATAATTACCTCTAAACTGAGTTGAATTTTATTTTATGTAAATTCCAAGCAATTCCATAGTTTGGGGGGTTTTGTTTTGTTTTTGGTATTTGAGGCAGAGTCTTTGCTATGTAGCCCCTTGCTGTCCTGGTTCTCACTCTGTAGCTCAGCAGGGCCTTGAACTCATAGGAATCCTTATGCCTCAGCCTCCTAAGTACTGAAGATTATAGGCATGTCCCACCACATCTGGCCCCCATTCCATTTTATTCTACTAAAGAACTAAATCTCATCTTGACCACATAAAACTGAATTAGTTTGTAAAAGGCAAAGAAGAAAGCAGTTAAGAAAGGTTTTCTTGTATTTTTGTGTTTTTTTCTGTTTGCAGTTCCCTTGACATCAGTGAAACAAAGATGGTATGAGAGTAAACATAGACTGTCCGGGCTTCTTCATAGTGAAAATCCAGCTTTGGTTGGAACTGTCTGGTGGAAGAGTAATGTTTAGAACTTTGTTTCCAATAGCTGAGTAGTCCTCTGTCCAAGAAATAGCTTTTACACAGTCTTACTACCAGCTCACACTAGTTGTTTATTTTAACTGGTGTAATTACTTTTTGTTTAACACGGAGGTCTAGTTTAAAGAAATAGAAACAGTGGAAAATGGAAAAGGAAAGACTTTCTTTTGTTTTGTTTTTTTTCCTCTCTCTTCTTTTTAGTTTTTGAGACAGGGTTTCTCGGTGTAGTCCTGGCTGTCCTAGAACTCACTCTGAAAACCAGACTGGCCTGGAATTCAGAGATCCGCCTGCCTCTGCTGAGACTAAAGGTGTTCACCATCACTGCCTGGCAAGGGAAGACTTCTTAATGTAGTAGAAAAGCTCTTAATCAGAAAGATTTGAAATCCTATCCATAAGCAGATATAATTTATTTTTCACTTCCAAATATGCCCTTTTCCTTATTTGTACACTTATTTATTCACGGAATATTGAATGAGCCATTATTGAGCAGTCTTTGGAAATAGAGCTTTTTACATAGGACCACAATGGAAAAGAACTTAAAATACTAAAATATTTTCATAGCTGAGTTAGGAAAGGAACAGCAAGCTATTGCCAGGTAAATCACTGACTTATCCTAGAGCTTATGAGTTAGATTAGGGTTCAGCAAACCATGGCCCTGAAGTCAAATATGAATATTTGCCTGCTGTCTATATGAAGACAGTTAAACCCTAACATCTGTTTGCTTGGTTATTGTTTACTGTTTCTTTGTACTGTAATGATAAAGTTGAGTACATAGCAGCAGGGCCTAAAAACACTGTGTCTGAAGGTGTCAAAAGGTTGGCATCTTCTGCCTTACTTCAGAAGTTAACTCCAAACAATTACTCCTACCATTTCACCTTTAGCATAGTGTGACAGAGGCTTTAAATTCAGAGTCACATCTGCATTAGATACTTGAGAAGAGTTGCGTCATCTTTTTCTAGCTCCACATAAACCCACTTGGTTTTTCTTCTTCATTCCCATTCCAGAAGGGACAGTTATAGTGGGTAATAAGCCAAAAAGAAGCAGGATTATGTTTTGCCCTTACCCAAAAGATATAAGTAGGTTTAAGTTTAGAATAGTAGTTGTTTATAACAAGATACCTCTTAGAAGAAAAATTCCCACACTTATAACAATGTAGAGTTCAAAAGTTCATGCTTTTGTAAGTTTTGTCATTTCTCACCTTGCTTAAACTGATTTGCATAATAATGACAAATGAATTTAACCTCCCTAGAATTAAAGAGTAATTTCTGTTATGGATAGTTATTACTGGTTGTGGTGACTCTTGCCTGTATCCCAGCACTTAGGAAGGAAGGTGAAGTTAAGGATCAGGAGTTCAAAGTTATCCTTGGCTACATAGTTTGAGGGTAGCCAAGGCTACATGAGACTGTCTCAAAGAAACAAAACAAAAGGCATTTTGATTCTTATCAGATGTACTGTTTTTCTAGATTAGACACACATACTTTTCCCTTCATTTTAATCTTAAGTACATTCACTCTGTCCACATTTGGACTAAAAAAAAGTCCAGTCTTTTTCTTTTGGGTATTTTGAAACAGTAAAACATCAGGATTTCAATTTTTTCTTAGGCCCATTCTTGCATATCTGTTATTGTTAACATGTTGGACCATTATATATTTGCTTTGTGAACATTCATTCTTAGTGTTATATAAGGTGTGGAGAAATGTGAAATGTTAAATGTATTCATAAAAATCCTTGCAAGAGAAGATATGATTTCTCTCCATTTGGAAATAATACACAGGCTTCAGAGTTTCATTTGGACAGTTTTCTAGGCTATGCTAATGCAGTACAGTGAGTTTGATTTGTTGTTATAAATCTATCGTCATAGATCAAGGTGGGATGAGTCACTAGTCTCCATGTAAGACATGTCTTTGGTTCTTCTGGTTTGGTTAGTTTTGTTTTGTCTTGTTTTGTGACAGGGTCTCACTATGTAACTCTAGCTGGCCTAGAACTCCCTGTGTAGGTCAGACAGGCCTGAAACTCACAGAGATCTTTCTGCCTCTGTCTCTGCCTCCCAAGTGCTGGGACTAAAGGCATTTGTCACCTCGGCTGACCATCTCTTTGTTCTTAAAGTTGCCTTCTAATAAGATATTGCTGGGGTTTATGTGACAGAGCCTCTGAAGAATAGATAATCCTCACTGTGAAGTTTCAGGATGTTCATCTAAGTTAAATCTGCTTGTCTCAGAGCACATTACACATAGTCATATGGGCTTTCTATTGATCTGGGCCGTGCTACTTGAGAGAGAACTTGGCTGCAGATAACTGAATCATCCAGCTATGCTCTGTTTGAGGTCTTGCTAATAGATGTCATTTAAGTAGGAATTGATTAAAAGCATTGGAGTTTGCCAAGCATTATGACTAATTCTCAGTATTTTGCTTCTCTGCTTTCTAGTGTTTTTCCTGGTTTTCAAACCAGGACTTTTAAATGGTGCTTTTCCCTAGGCTGTTGTTTTGGGTTTTTGTTTTTGGTTTTTTGGTTTTTTGTTGTTTGTTGTTTGTTTTTTGGTTTTTTTGTTTGTTTGTTTTTTGGTTTTTTGAGACAGGGTTTCTCTGTGTAGCTTTGCACCTTTCCTGGAATTCACTCCGTAGCCCAGGCTGGCCTCGAACTCACAGAGATCCGCCTGGCTCTGCCTCCTGAGTGCTGGGATTAAAGGCGTGCGCCACCACCGCCCGGCTAGGCTGATATTTTTACTTAGTAAGTGGGCTTTCTTCCTCAGGACAGGCCAAAGTTGAATAGTGTGAGTATGTTAGAACACCTGAGCTTGTTACATTACAAAGAAAGTAATTATTGCTAGGGACAGTGACCTCAAACCCTTAGAGAAGTCTGTACAGATCATCCATTTCTGTTGTGTTAGAAGATCATCTTTTCTCAAATGACACACAGCAATGCTAGAAAGACACATAATTACCTGAAATCCACATTATCTTTACAGAGGCTACAAAAATAACTTTTATAAATAATTTCTAATCTCATATCCTTCCCCTTATATATCAGAAATACTTCTTAACGCAGTTACAAGAACCCCAGTAGCTCAACTAGTGGAAGCTTTAAACAGCAAAGCTAACTTACAAAGGCAGAGCATGGGATTGGGGGTGGGGAGCTTTTCTAATGCTTGTTTATTTGTGTCTGCTCAGTAGGCCCTGTGGAGGGACTGTCAAGTGAACCACCCAGTTAAGGTCGTCTTATTTTGAGCATCTCATGTGACCAACACCATAAGTTAATGCCATGAATCTTAGGATGTGAATTATACTATAACACCAGAAGTTAAAGTAGCTCGTGGAAACATATGCAGTTACTTATCTTCACTGGTAGGTAATATATAGGAAACTACGTCCATTAAATAAATGTTAAATACTTTTTGGTACCAGACAATGTGATTGGAATTTGTAAAACACAACCAGCTTTAGTTAGTTGTGGCTTTCCATTCTTTTGGGGGGGTTTGTTTTGTTTTTGGGCTTTGGGGGGGTTGTTTGTTTTTTGAGAGAGAGAGAGAGAGAGGTTCTCTCTAGACAGCCCTGGCTGTCCTAGAACTCACTACACTCACTACATATAGCAGGCTGGCCTTGAACTCATAGAGATCTGCTGCCTCTGCCTCCTGAGTGTTGAGATTAAAGGTGTGCTCCACTGTGCCCAGCATAGCTTCCCATTCTTGAGAGTCCCAAACCTACTTGCTGGGAGTCTGAGACATGATTTTTTAGAGAGCATGCACTTTTTAATAGAGAGAGAGAAGTTCTAAAGAAGCACTGAACTGTGTCCCCTACTAACATAACTGCAATTATGTTGAAATAATCCTGAGGTGATAAAAGTAATAATAAAAACAGCCCACTTTTTTTAGTGTTTATGTGCCAGACACAGTTCTATTAATTTATCTGCTCCTCATGTCAGTCTGTTGTGGTTATTGTTTCTTCATTTAGAGAGAAGGACATCCTTTGTGTTTACATAGGCAGCCTACCACCAGATTCTCTGGATAGCTTCTAGTGCCTTTCGTGAGTATAATTATGGTACATGTTATAGATGAGGACTCTGACGAGCCTAAGGGTACATAACTTGACAGCTCGTATTTACCAATCCAATTCCAAAGTCCAGACTACCTCCACTCTATCACATTTATTTTCTGTGCAGTAGCTAGTGATCTTCCTACTCTTCCTGAACTTGCAATCAAAAGTAGAGGCTGGAGAGATGGTTAAGGCTCAGTAGTTAAGAGCACTGGTTGTTCTTCCTGAGGACCTAGATTTTGTTTCCTTAGCACCTACATGACAGGTCACAATTGTCTGTTATTCTAGTTCCAGGGGATCCAAAGCCCTCTTCTGGCCTCTTCATGTACCAGGCATGCACATTGTACACAGACATACATGCAGGCAAAACACCCATAGACATATAAATAAGTAAAATTTAGTATAACCCAGAGTAAGTTATTAGCAGATTTCTTCAAAGGATCATGCAGTTGGTCTCGTGCAGACTTGAGAAGGAATATTGCCCACTTAAGGAGAATTGCCCATTTGGTATGTCTAATTTTAAGTTGAGTGAGTTACTATTTAAAAATGAAATGTTTTCTGGTTATCTATTGCTGTGTAACAAAGTACCCTAAAGTTTAACTCTAAAGTGGCTTAACAACCATTTTATAAATCTTGACTTTGCAAAAAGTTAGAAGTTAAGGAAGGGGCAGGTGGTTGAACTGGTCTAGAAGGTCCAAGATTACATTCATGTAGTGTAGGGAGACCTGAAAAGCTGGTTTAGTCTTTCCATTGAAGGACTTTGGGGGGGGGGGGCGAGGTGAGGGTGGCAGGGTTTCGAGACAGAGTTTCTCTATATAGCCCTAGAACTAGCTCTGTAGACCAGGCTGGGCTCGAACTCAGCGATATACCTGATTCAGCCTTCCAAGTACTGGTATTAAAGGCATGAGCCACCACTGCCTGGCAGGTAGTTGGGCTTCTTAATATGCAACTCAGGCTACTAAAAGCTGGGCAAACAATCCGATCTTCTTAAAGGCCAGGCCTACAGTCATCATGGGGTCACTGCTATACTTTAGTCAGTGGTGAGCCCAAATCTAGGGAAGAGGAAATACCCTAACACTTTATGAAAAACATGAAGAGATCTGAGACCATGTTTAATTGTTTAAGGTAACATTGGGTTTTCAGTTTTTTTCCCTAAGCCTTTTGTGGTCAGTTATTAGTGCTGTTGAAGCCATTATTACATCTACTGTGGGACAGTCAAAGATCTAGAAGGAGAATTAGACAAACACTTGAGGCTGTTTTATTAGTTGCCTGCCTTCCCTCAAGTTGCATCTATTTGAAAGCAGCCATCCCTTTTCCTCTCTATACTTGGGTCCAGGTTCTGAGCTTCGGCTATACTGCTGTGAGACCATGATAGCTACACAGGCTGAGCCAGAAATACTCTCGAAATGAGAAGCTTACTGTTTAAAATTCTGATTGATTGGAGACAGCTGTAAGTTTAGAAATAGATGGAAAACTCCCATGATATGGCTACTAAATCATTTTCAGGAATTTCTGTTGTGTGACTTCATATCATATTGAGACTATAAGAAGTTCTTGTACTGAGGTTTTACAATGGCAGGGAAATGCTCTAACCACTGAGCTACACCTCCAGCTTATGATAGTAAACATTTTACCCTCTTGTCTCATCTCATCTCTATCTTTACCACTTCTGTCATATAATTTTGTGCTTAAAGATGAATTGGCTGATATCATTCTTACTGCTTTTCTTACAGGAAAATCAATTTTGTGTGTCATTAGTCTCTTAGGAACTGTTACCGGCTTCTCTCATTCAGTCATAGATCATTGAAGTTTTTTGAGGCTGGACTTGTCAGTTTTATAATGCTTTATTTAAACTCCTTAAAATAATTAGACTAAAAAACTTAAATAGTCCTGCATTGAGACAATAACAGAGAAAGAACTGTACTAATTTTCCCCAAATCAATACCCTTCCAAGAGAAGAAAGGTCTGAGATACCACATCAGTAGATTCCCAGAGAAGTAGCTTATAAAGGCTTCTGACTCATTATCCCTAGTTCTTATGCAGTGTAATGATCTCTGCCTAGGAAAATGAGGGGTACTAGGAGCCAGGCACTTACAGTGTGGTTAGATATTCAAAGGTAGAGTGGAGATTAATTAGATTTTTAACATGTAAAGATTGGGGGAAGTTTTTAGTGAATAAAAAGAATAGAACTTAATTTAAAACTTTTTTTAAATACTCATTTCCACCATGATATAATCTATCTCTTCCTCCCCACCTCCCACCCCCCCACCCTCCCCCCCCCCTTTTTTTGATATTTTGAGACAGGGTTTCTTTGTGTAGACCAGGCTGGCCTTGAACTCACAGAGATCCACCTGCCTCTGCCTCCCTAGTGCTGGGATTAAAGGCGTGCGCCACTACTGCCCAGCAAACTCTTCCCTTCTTGACAGAGAAACTTTGAAATTACAGTCCCAGGAAATGACAGTTTTACTGTGATAACCTGTGTTTCAACTCGAATGTTGTTTTTTGGCTCATTGGGAACATCTCTGGAATCTCTGTGGTCTCAAGTTTGGAGTCATTGGGTGGTTGCATAGAAAAAGAGAACAGGAAGAGAAGAGAGAATCCTATAGATTGACAATCTTTCCTTTCCTTTCAGTGTCACAAATCTAAACCTTTTCAGCCAGTCATGACAGCCCGAGTGAGTAGACGCTACCTGAGGGTTAGAGTTCTGCCCTTAGCCTCCTCTTGAAGCAGATGCTGATGATATTTGAGAATGGTCTGTTTTCTATAAGTCAGAGAAACCCAACTGTAGTGGTTAAGAACCACTCAAAACCAGAGATGCTATACAGGGAACAAAGCTTAAATGTGTTTCCTCTGGAAGCCAAATTACTAAAGAGGTCACTAAAAGTGTGTTGAAAGTCACCTCTGAAATGCTATCAGATGGCAGACATACTTGGAATTTATATGGAGTTTCTAGTATTTTTACAAAAATGACTTTAAATCCTGTAATGAGTTTTGTTGTTTTTTAATGAGCCTGTTTTCTTTTTGGAAAAATGGCTCAATAAAAATATCACTAAAGAATTCAATTGTATATGCGTGTGCATTAAACACAAAATGGTATACTGAAGATAGTTCATGCTAATAACTTTTATGGAAAGTTTAGCTATTTTCTTAATGTCTTTTTCATAAATGTATGTTTATAAATCTATTTACTCACCCACCATGATCTTGGTAGCATAGAAGCATTTCATTAGTTGTGTTGTACTAAAAATTAAATTCTTGGCATAGTAGGCTGTGAGAGCTTTAGTTAACTTTGTATTGGGGCTGAAAAAAATTTCTTGCACTTTCTGTTTATAAAGATGTTATAACACATCTAACAGTGCAGCTGCTTTTTTTTTAGAGCTAGCAGATGTAGGTATTAAAGTGATATATATGCTTAAAGCCCTCGAAGAAGAAAATATGCTTATAGCTACCTGAGAAGGCTTAGGGATCAGTACACAGAATACATCCTGAAAGTAGTTGTTGGGATAAACATACTGTCGCTGTGAATTGCAATATATCGCTGAGTTGTCAGGTATATGTGTGCAAATTATGTGTATGTAAGGAAAAGATGTTTAATGAAGGCAGATAAGTCAATGTAAACTATCCTACCTCCCGCTAAATACTGAGCTTATTCAAGATTGTTCTGTAGCCCTTGGCCATGAGCCTGATTCCTTAGCCACTCTACCCCCATCCTTTTCTATATACATTTCAGCTCCTCTACCTCTGAGCATTTGCCTGAAAAAGTAGGGTGTAACTTTCTATAGCAAGCAGAGGAAAGCTAGACTCAAAATACAGAGGTTACCATGCAGATGTTAATGTTTGATCTGTCTGGTAGAAGTGTCTAGTAGAGGTAGAGGAGAGGCTTTCTTGGTTTTGCTCTCTGTGTGTGCTGCACATGTGCAGTTTTATTGTTACCCAGACGAGCCTCAAACTCTCCATCCTCCTGCCTCACTCTCTGTTTTTGCTGTTTGTTTGTGATGTTCCCAAGGACAGAACCCCAGTCCTTGCTTTGTAGCTCAGGCTGGCCTTGAACTCTGACTGTTCCGGCCTTGGCCTCTTGAGTGCTGCCACTTCCAGCATGTGTCACCACACCCACTTTTTGTGTTTGTTCTTAAAGATGTCCCAGCTCCTCTAAATGATGTGAAACATCACTGTTCTTCCATTGCTGTTCCCAGTTCTTTTTTTTTTTTTTTTTCAAGACAGGGTTTCTCTGTGTAGTTTTGGTGCCTGTCCTGGATCTCGCTCTGTAGACCAGGCTGGCCTCGAACTCACAGAGATCCGCCTGGCTCTGCCTCCAGAGTGCTAGGATTAAAGGCATGCGCCACCACCACCACCACCCGTCTCTCCAGTTCATTTGTAGGTACTAGAATATTATCTACATTTTCCTGATAATGATCCTGCTACCAATATCTTACATGGGTGTACATGATAAGGATTTTTTGGAAGATCTGTTTTGCTTTTGATTATTCCAAAGAGAGATATGCTTTTTTAAATGCCAATTACTGTCGTAATAATCAGGATTTGGATTTCTACATGGCAGAAAAGTTCATTTCAACAGGAAAATGCCACCTGATTAGAACTGATTTCTCCTTGAGGTAGTAGTTCTGTAGCCAAGTTGGCTTACCTACCTTTTAACCATTTGTTACTGCTGAGAAGTAACTATTGGCTCTAACAGCTATCCTGGAAAGCTTTCCACCTTTTCATTCGAATGCTGTCTGGGTTGTAATGTCTAAAAACAGGAATTCTCTGGTTAGAAATGAAAACTGGCAAATTATCTTTTTTCAGATCTCTAGGGTTGCCACTTTTCTTCTGGGTACTGTTTTCTTTTCTTGTGACTTTAGGTAATGTAGGTAAGGAATACAGACAATGTGAAATTCCCAATAGAGAGAGAAGCATTCCATGTAAGTGACTGTGAGCAGTTTGTGAATAAATCCAGTATGAGTCCTCCAGGGAGAAAGATGGGCTGCTTTCCTTGCTAAACCGTAGAGTAGTTCTCAGTCTTTTAGCCATGCTAGTATTTCAGACTCGGGAATTAAATTGTGCTTAGGAAAATATCTTCCTGTGGCTTGCTGTTTGTGCACAGAGTCTTGTCCTAGGCCTGCCCCCAATGTCTGGCTATAAACTGTACTTTAAAACACATGCTTAATTAAGTCTCAATAGTACTTTATTGTCAGTGTTGTTGCCTTTTTGGCCAGACTGATTTATTTGGAAAGGAAAAAAAAAAGAGTAAAGAAGTGCCCAGGTAAATTAAATTCATGAATCTAGAAGGAAACAGATTCTTACCCTCTTCCTCTGGCTTGAATGAGCATTGACTTTATGTTATCTGTTTAAAATCAGACCAGGTTGACTGGTCTGTTGTGCAATCTGGGCTTAGAAAGATCCCTAGGAATGGAATGGGAGTGCAGTGTGGCTTTGGTGGAAAGCTCCTTGTTAGCGTGCACAAGACCCTGGGTTCATTTCCCTGGACAACAACATGCCCAGATGATTCCGATGTACAGTCAGGGTTGGAAATCACTTTGTGGGTAGTCATTCGTGCTCTTGGGCAGGAAAACCTGAAGCTAGTATTATTTCTTTCCCCAACTCCTCAAGCGAAATGAAGGTGGTTTTTGTTTGTTTGTAGTTGTAGATTGAAAAGAGAAAGAATTCCTTGGAGTGGAAGGGACTCCAGGAGAGAAATGCCTAAAGCTAGATTTCTTGACCCAGGTACCTTTGCTGCCATCCCAGGCATGGCTCTTGGCTTAAAGCTGGCAATGAGCCAGAGCTCAGACTCATCTGTTTCTTCTCAGAGTAGGTCTGGAGGGAAATGTTACAATCGATCCAGTATCCTCCATGCCAAATACAAAGTGTGCTTAAGTAAATGAAAGCAGTTTTCAAGGCCTGTTCTCTAGAATCCTTTTCCTCTGCACATGTGATTTAAGTGAAGATTGTTCAGTTCATAGGGAAAATAGAACAGTACTTCAGTGTACTGTAAAAATGCAGAACCAAGCCCAAGCTGTCTACAGCTACTTTTCTTTGTAAATCAAGCAAGCAGTGTTGCTGCTTCATAGAGGAAAGAATAATCCTGCCTTGGGTGATCCTAACACTTCTGATTATTTGTCCCTTAGCCTGGTAGGATTTCTTTGTCAAGTGATTCTTGCTTTTCCTTAGCTGTTTCTTTCTGAATGAAATAACTATCCAAGGCTTAAATATTCTGAGCAGTATGTGAAATTTTAACATCTTTGTTTTAGGATGTTAAAAAGACCTAACCCAGTAATTCCCAAATAAGATTCCATAGCTTCCGTTCTTACCCTAAGTAGAAGAGATGTATAATAGCCATGACAGTTTATTACCTGCCTGTGGCAGCCTTCCACATGGTAATAGAAAACCACTTTTCAAAGCAGCTCCTAAGCAGCTTCTGACTGCTGGAAGAAATGTGTGCTTCAAGAGTAAGTTGAGTGTAGCCGACTCTCCAGTATCCTGGACATGTAGAAAAGTCCCTTCATATATTGCCCGTAAGTCATTGATAATTTGGACTTCAGAAATAGGTTGTGGAAGAAAAGACGGACTAAGGGAAAAGTTGATGAGAGCAGAGGACTAATTAGCATCAGAATATGGACACGTGTTCTGAGCAGCATTAAGGCCTTGGTGTTGATTGGCTGTAAATGCTGCAGGTCAGAGAGCCAACTGCCTCCCTAGCCTTAGGAAACTCGCTGAACACCTGCTGGTAGTGAGTGGGAGAGGAAAGCAGTTCCTGTTGAAAACCCTCAGGCTGCCATGCTAGGGAAATGAACTTTATGCAGATGATACCACACTGCTCTTTAAGATTTGGAAGAGACAAAAAAGTGGGGAAGTGTTAGTAAAAGGTAAATGTGTCAGCTTTTGGTATTTTGAGCAAGGGATAAAAGAAATTTCTACCACAACTGTGAAGTCAGATCATCTTCTGCCCTGATGCCTTGTCTTGCTTTTCCACTCATTCATTCCGCCTCCCTTGCCCTGCCTCTCTCTCTCTTTGTCTTTCTTTTAGTACTGGGTATTGAACCCAAGAATCTGGAGCATGCTGGACAAGCATTCTGCCACTGAATTATATAGTTCCAGATCCAAATCCTTTCTGAAACAGCTAAGCAACTGCTGGCCTGATCCCAGTGTGACCTTGCTCCATCTCCTGGCAGTAGTCATTACCAAAAGCAAGTGTGCTCTCAGAGTCCGTTAGCTGTTCAACTACTGTGGTCTCTTCACAGCTTCAGCCTGTTGCATTGTTTTGTGTTCTAATGGATTGATTACTCAGGGCCCAGTGGCTTCCTTTCCCTTTAAGACATCTTAAGAACAGCACTCCAGACTTGGGGTTGTCGCCTACCTAAGTGAGGGAAAAGCACATTGGCAGAGCACTTAGATTTCCGGGTTTCTGTCTTTTAGGATGGGGCCCGCTCAGGCACTGCCTCTGAGAGGCTGAGGGTTGAAAGAGGGAAGTCAGTGTGGCAGAAATCTGATTCCTTCAGTGGACCTATTCTGAAGGAACGCTAACTCTCCTCTATGGTGCTTATCTAACGGGTGACAGCTGTCTCCCATCTACCTGTCCCTGGCACTGTGCCTTCCCACTGGTCACTGTGAAAAGTAGATCACACTGGACTCAGAGGCAGAATCCAGGACAAGATCCCTCTTCTTGAGCCCATTGCTTCTTCATGCAGCTTATAATGTAGCATTAACTTCTCTTTGAGAATTTCAAGGGTTTTCTTGCCAAGAAACAGTAAAACATTTACAAGAAACCAGAAAAGTAGATTTGGGTTAGAGCTGTCACGTTAAGAAATCACAGAAAGATTTCATTTCAGCTGCTACTGAGTGACAGCAAGAATCAAACTGTGGTCTTGTTCTGTTTCTGAAGCTGACACGGTAGCGTTTGTAAGCAGCAGACTCACCTAGACAGTTTCCATAGCTGTTCATCAAGGAGAATTTGTATTGAAACAGACAATCACTTTCTAAAACGTTTAGTCCTGCACGGGAACGGGGTAGATTATTTTTAACTATAAGAACTTAGCAGTCTGTTTTCTCCCTATGAAAAAGAGTCTTAACATTTGAGGTTTGTATCTTTCATCTGTAACAATTATTCCGTTAATAGTAAAAGATGCCTCAAAGAAGAGTGCCCCCAGGAAGCGCTCCCACACCGCTGAGAACGCCGGGCTGGCTGTGTGCATCTTACCTCCTAAGACCTTGGTTTTTGTTGTGACCTTGATTATAAGGATCTATATGTAGGAGTAGGATTTTCTCTCCCCAGCCCTCCTTCAATCATCACTTAAGTGTAAACCCTTTCCCTTTACTGAGAAGAAAAAATATGCACTTTAATTCCTAAGGAGTGTGGCTGTTAATGGCCCTGAAGCCAGAACTCAGGAGGAGAGCTGAAGAGGGAAACTCTTGCTAGACCCTGTAAGATTGAACCAAATCTCTGCCCTACTCCCTCGTGCTGGGGATTGAGCCAGGGCCTGCCTTCCACATGCTAGGCAACTGCTGTTAAATTAAATATCTTAATGTGAACACAAATTACCATCTATTTAAGCTGCCGCCAAGCACTCCCTGCCAAAGGGGCAAAGAACCACTAAATAAAGGAGTTCAAAATACCTACCCTGATTTTGGAATTTTTCCTGGGGGAAATTTTATTTTTATTGAATTACTTTTTAGCTACCAAATTAAAAAAAAAAAATCTATGTTGTTTTGTGATAAGCTTTTGTTTTCTTTTTCTTTGATTAAAAATCAAGTGAAACTACAACAGCACTAGAACATCATTCAGAAGTATATCACATCTAAGGACCGGGTTCATCCCCTTCATTTGACAGGTGTCCTCGGACTCTCCTCCTGTCTCTGACTTTGTCTTCCCCTGGTGGAAAGCCAATCGTTCTTGGAGGGACAGCATGTCTCCTAGAGCCTTGTTGTGTCGGGGAGGGGGGAGGGCAGGCGGGGCAGGGGAGGGGAACTCAAAGAAGAGTTCAGATGTGGGTTTATATAAACATTTAAAGCAGTTAGCAAAAGCTTTCTTGTTGAACAGCTTTAAGAACAATGTGAATGAAACCTTAATAACTTGGTTAGTAATCTGAAAAGTCTATTAATGTATACTTGAAATTCTGTTTGTATAAAAATGCGTTTCCTCTTTATTTTGACACTGTGTATAAGAACATTATGCATGTGAGTGGTTTGAGAAATAAAAGGTTTAATACTCATATTTGCATCTGTCTTTTCTATATAAAGATTATTTAATTTGTTTATGCTCGTTTGGAGTTCTGTAGTATGGTTGGAATACTGAGAATGTAAGGGCCCTCTACTGTTTCAAGATGCCTGCTGTCCTCCAAGGTGAAACAGTAACATATTTACCTCTTTTTTTTTTATGGTTTTCTTTTCTACTTTTGGGGGAGAGGGAAGTCATCTTGAGACAGGGTCTCTCACTTTGCAGCCCAGCCTCAACTGGCCTCAATTCCTAGTCCTCCTGCTTCTCTCTTCCAAAGTACTAGGATCTAGGTGTGTTCCGCCATGGCTGGACTCTTCCCCTTCATTTACCCAGCAGTTGTTACTAGGTGGAGAAGAATTGGAGAGGTCACTTTACCAGATGCCCCAACAGCATCTTGTCTGTGCCTCAGTCTCTTGTCTCCAAGTGGAAAAGTCCATTCTTGTGAGGTGGCAGTCGAGTTTATTTTTACTTCTATAACAAACACCAGAATGGGGAAAGGTGCAAAGGTTAGGAACGTTTTAGTTCCCCCGCACAAGGGTTAGCCACTCTCCCCATGAATATAATCGTATTCAGAGCAACTTCCCTTATGAGAACCAGGAAGGGCCTGTTGGCCTTGAAGGTCACCCTGTTGGGGTTCAGTGAACGGCCAGCAATCACGACAGCAGTGCTCGCTGCTGCCTCGCTGCCCTCCTCATTCACCTGCGGGTCACACAGGAAACAAGCATTAGCTACCCACAGTCCATCACAGGCCTGTAAATCACACACACACACACACACACACACACGTCTGCAGCTCCCCGCACTGATGCTTTCCACACAAGCGGCTCCTTCCAGACACCTGCTCATCCTCACACCCAGTGGATGTCATGCACTGGGCTCATCCAAAGCCTTGCAAGAGTTCCACAAGTGTAATTCCTAAACTAGAAGTCACATTCTGGCAGCATGGTTGAACACAATCACAGAGCATTGGTTTGAACCAACTGCTAGGAGAAATTCAGGATTTAAGATCAGAGATCTGTAATTGAAATAGATTCACTCTTGAAGCTTAAAAAAAAAAAAAAAATCCCGGGTATAACTACCCCAAACAGCTACGCAGAACCTGTGGCTTATGAAAAGACAGTCCTCCAGTTGGATGAGATGTTTTTCTTGGAGTAATAACCTGAGACAACGGTATTTAAATGACACATCTGAAGAGCTGCCTTCAGAAAATGTCTGACACTTGGTAACATTACTGTTACCTCTACTCTGGGATAGGATCTTGCTGTGTTTTCTGTTTCTAGTAGCTGAGGCTAGTCTGTTGTTCAAGATCCTCCACTATCAGCCACCTACTCTGGTTTCTTTTAACAGTCTCACTATGTACCCTGGCTGGCTTTTAGCTTTCTTTTTAGACCAGGCTGACCTGGAACTTATGGCAACTCCTGCCTCTGCCTACTCTCCGTGACTCTTAATAAAGCGCCTGTGACCTCTGTGCTTTGTGGGGCTGGCTAATGTTTTTTTCCCTTCCCTTTGGCTGTCCCACATCTATTTCATGCTCATTCGCGAGCTAAACTTCCAAGTAGTGTGAAGATAAGATACAGCCAGCTCCGACCTCCCGTCTCCTCATCCTCTGTTTCCCTCAGATTCTGCTGAGCTTGGATCCTACAGTTAGTTCTCTGGCACTGTACTCTGAACCTTTCCCTCTGATTGCAACCTTTCTTGGCAAACTCAAGTCCTGTAAACTGTAATGCTGGCCCATCTCCTGCTCAGTCTTAGCATCCATGAAGAACAGCCTACACCATTGGGCCTCAAACCTGATTGTATGTGAAAATCCCCTGAGGATCTGTGTAAAGAAACATTGTCAGGCTCCACCCCTCGGTCTCCAAGGGTAAAGATCTCCACCTAATGCTATGGATCCACACTTCAGCATCTGAGAACCAGCACTTCCACAAGCTGTCACGACTTACTCTAACACAGTTCTGTACTCACCTCAGTTGGGGGAAGACAGGCTGAGCAATACTCCGCCATTTCCCTCACTGGGACGTTTCAGATCCCAGCATACCATTGTGGGTAGTTAGTCTCTCAAGATCATCATGTGCCCACCTAACTAGGTTTCCTGAAATGCTGTATATCTATGACACTAGTTCTCCTAGAACACGCCTGGGGACACTAAGGTGACCCACACTCATTAGTAGCCCCCTTTCTTTTGTTCCCCACTTCCCTTAAGCATGCCTTTCCCCATTCTGTCCAGATTAGGTTTCAGTCTTTTACCCCATGCTTTGGATATTCTTGAAACATCTCAGAATTCTCAGTGGCCTTTGCTGGCTCCTTTGCCTTGCGCTACTCTCTAACTATGCTTCTCTAGCAGGAGAGAAGGTCAAGCAGCGGAAGCTGGAATGCCATACGGAGGCTTCACACTTCTCCATGCGCACACGATTAAAGGAAAACTGCAAGCTTGCCTCTTCACAGTTCTGTCTTGCTGCTAACAGACCTGCTGTCTCTACCATAGAGCACAGCAGGAAACTCCAGACACTCGTGCAGATTGATAAAATGCAGAAAAGACAGAGGGTCGAGGGAGATGGACTCACCTCAAGAAATGCTTTGTGGAATGCATCAGACACGTAGAGGTCATTCCTGCCTTCTGCAACAATTCCTGGAAGGAAGAACAGGGAGGGGATGCTGTGATCCGGCTTCAGGCCACACAAGAGATCGGTCTGAATGAAGACATCCTTTTGGGTGGTGTGAGAAATAGAAGCTAAACCTCCTCTAGTAATAACCTCCACCCCCTCGGTGGATACCTCTTACAAACAGGGAGCTATGTGGGCTTCTTTGGCCTGGATCTTGTGAATTTAATCTCATGTCAGTTTCTTGGGGAAGGTGAAAGGATGGGACTCTGTTCTTAAAGAAAAACCCAACTATGTCTAGTAAAAATGTTTTTCCATATATTAAAAATGTTCCAAAAATGGTAATATTTCTGAACAGTTTGGCTTTCAAAGCTAGTTTAAAGGTAACCCAGTAAAGATAAATCTAATTACCTGATTGAAGTCTTTTTTAGACAGAATCTCTTTATGTAGCCTGGGCTGGCCTTAAACTGTCACCCTGCCTCAGCCTTGACCGCTGAGGTTATAATCGTGTGCCACCATGCCCAGCTCTGGGCTTCTTTTTGACAAAGCTATGTGGGGGCCAGTAAGACTGCTCATTAGGGTAAGGGCACTTGCTACCAACCCTGACAACCTGAGTTTACTCCCTGGGATCCACATGGCTTTCAATTCCTGAAAGCTGTCCCTGACCTACACACACACACACACACACACACACACACACACACTGTGGCACTTGTGCATCCCCCTATACACACCATACATAACAACAAAAAAGTGTATGGATGAGCAAACGAGCAAACGGTAATGCCAGACATGGTGGCCCACACCCATAATTCCAGCACTCAGGGTGGAGACAGCACAATCAGTTCAAAGCCAGTCTTAGCTGCACAGTGGGTTCCAGGCTAACCCTAACCTGGGCTACATAAGATCCTGTCTCAACCAAAAATGGAAAAAATAAAAAAGGTGTTTTAAGGTCCATTTTTTAACTTTAATTAACTATCATATTTCATTTTTATTTTATTCAAGATTTATTTTATTTCTAAGTGTGTGCATGCGTGTGTGCGTGCATGTGTGTGTGTGTGTGCGCGCGCGCGCGCACATGAGTACAGGCACCTACAAAGTCAGATGCCCTGGAGCTGGAGTAACAGGAGGTTGTGTTGTCTGTCTTGGATGCTGTAAACTGATTATGTGTCTTCTGCAATAACAGTCCATGCTCTTAACTGCTAAGCCATCTCTCTAGCTCCTGTTTTATTTCACTTTTGAGACGAGGTCTTGTTAAATAGCCCAGGCTGGCTTGGAACACTATCTTCTGCCCCACTTCCCAAGTGCTGGAATATAGGGATGTCCCGGCACGCCTTGCTTTTAATGTCTGTCTCTTTGAATTCCAATGCTTTTTCAGATCCTTCTCCACCTGGTTTCATCTCCTCTATTAGAAACAGATTCATAGGACGACAGTACTGGCTTGACGCCTAGAAACAAGAAACCTTTCACGGGGGGGCTGAGAAGGGCAAGGGATCACCACAGCTTATCACAGAGCCAGGATCAGAGCCCAGGTATCCTGACTCGATACTCTGTATGCTTTCCTTGACTCTCCCACATTTGGTCAAACTTTTACCTTGGAGTAGAGAGGAGGTTCTCTCCTATACCAACCTGGGAGTTGGGACTTCTCAGGGCTGAACAGATCAATAAGGCCCATGTCTTGCAGCTGCTCCTTCAGACTGAAGCTATCCTCAATGCGGAAACGGGGCATATGGACCACAAGCAGCGTCTCCGTCAGCTCATCTAGCCACTCCTGCAGCAGCTCTGGGGTGAGTTCCCGCTCCACCTTGTCCAGGCTCTTTTCAGGCTTGGGAAGGATGAGCACCATGGTGATGTCATCCCCCTTGAAGGGCAGCTCCAGCACCTGGGTGCCTTCTGCCACACGCCGGTACTTGAATTTGCCTTCCTGGTACATCATAGATACTGGGCATGACTGCCCGTCAGCCTTATGGAACAACTCCTCCCTTGTGTTCTCAGGGCTAAATTTTGACTTCCACAGGCCCTGAAAGATGTCAGATTGGAGAATCATAAAGCAAAAAACAAAAACATCAGCTGGGCAGTGGTGGTACATGCCTTTAATCCCAGCCCTCGGGAGGCAGAGGCAGGTGGATCTCTGTGAGTTCGAGGCCAGCCTGGTCTACAGAGTGAATCCCAGGATAGCCAGGGCTACACAGAGAAACCCTGTCTCGAGAAACCAAAACCACAACCAAAAATATCCTAGCAGAATATTTACTGATATGGGACATAATCATATTATCTGATTACATCAACATATAAATGTAGTTATTAGAAAAACTAGATATATGTTAAAAGACTAATAATTATGCCTGAGTGGTACAGTTACTTCTGTGTGTTTCATTCTGTGTTTTTTCTATATTTCTCAGATTTCCAGCAATAATAATAAGTTATTATTCTTTACATTTGAGATGATGGGTGTACCACTGTGAGTGTGACATCAAAGGACAACTTATCAACATGCAGGAGCTGGTTCTTTCCTCCTACCATGTGGGTTCCATGATGGAACTCGGGTTGCCAGGCATGCTGACGAGCACCTTTATCAGCTGAGCTGTCTTGCCAACCTGGTATTGTTTTCTTCTTTTTAAATCAGAAAAGTCTAAATCCAAGAATAACGTGCAATCTTCTTTGCAAGTTTGTTCGGTCTGGGGTTGTCTGCTGTCCACCCCCTTTGCCCCAGCGACAGCCTTGGGCTCTGTGCTCTGTCCCTGATGAATTTGAGGCCAGACTCAGACAGCAATCCCAGGAATTTGTCTGGAAGTCCTGCCAGGCAGAGAATCCATCCTGGCTGGCCCCACCCCCACCCCCCACCATCCCTTATCATTTTCTGGCTCTTTGCTCTTGTGATCAGTCATTGAACTCTTTTTGAGTGGTGGTTTCTCACCAGCCAGTTAGGCATTGGAAAGAGCCGATGACTTCAGAATGTTAACTGTGTACTCTGAGGATGTACAAACACCTCACTGAGCATTTCACCTGTGTTCACCTACTCTGTCCCTTTGGTAATCCTAAAAGTAGGTGGATCCTCATTACCATTCAATAGATACAGAAATCAGGCCATAGCAAAGTCCCCAGTAACTCCCAAGAATTTGTACACTTTCAAACAAGGAGTCAAGATTTGCAACAAAGAAATCATACTGCATGAATGGCCCAGGGTCTCGCTGGCAGTGGTATGAGCATCAAGAGTGCTAATAAATAGTAAGTTGCTCCATCAACTGTAAAGGGTAACACGCTGTGGAAATGCAGTCTGCTGCTCTGGAGGAGAGGGAAGCTCTGAGAGACAGAGTGATTGACACTAGCAGTGACTGCCTAAGTCGCTGGGCCACAGGGAGCAAGGGGGAATGCAAACGACACATGTCTAAGGATAAAATACATATGTCCCAATTCCAGCAGCTCTGCAGGGATGCTCCTCCAGAGTGTCCATGGTGTCTGTTCTCATTGCCCTCTCCCTCTCCTTCTCAAATGTAAGCAAACTGAAGCAGTTCTTAGAGCCCTGGACTCTGAGGAAAACAAGCCATTTACATGGTCATATCACAGGCCCCTTCTTAGTCTGAGGTGAGCCCAGCACCTGGAGCTTCAGAACCCCAAGAAGCTATATATGATAGAAGTTGCTCTAGGCAGTGGAGAAATTCATCAGTAAAGTCACTTTGTTTCAAATTTTAAATACATTAGCTGAGCTTAGTGTGATAGCACATGCCTTTAATTCCAGCACTCAGGAGGTAGAGGCAAGTGCATCTCTGAGGCCAGCCTGGTCTACTTAGCAAGTCCAGGACAGCCAGAGCTCTGTCTCAAAATTAAAAAAATAAATAAATAAAGAAGAGAAAAGAAAACATTAATTGGATGACAGAAATTATCACAGAAGTGCAAAAGTTTTATCACCATTCACACCTTGAAGGATGGTGGGTTGCCTGTAAGTTCACATGTTCTGCCCCAGCGTGGGGACATCATTAAGCCCCTGGACCTCTGGGCTCCTCAGAAATTTATATGGTTGCCTAGACCATGCATGGACCATTTCTCAGAAGGGATCTGACCACACATGCCCAAAGATGTGGAAGAGGGTGAGCTTAATAGCGAGGGGAAGTCCCTGGGGTCTGTCCAGGACCAATGGAGTACCTTGAAGTAAATGGTGTTAACCAGCACCAGGGCTGTGAGCTCATCGATGGCTCCCTGGGGGATGACGTCTTTGATGCGGCCTTCAGTCTTATTAGCTATCCAGTTGTTGATGGTCAGTCTGGACTGCTCTGGATTTTCCTAAAAAAAAACAAAACAGGAATAGTCCTATCACCTGTGCACCTCAATGAGCCTTGAATTTCAGTTTCTGTCTGCAGACTGTATTTGTTTCATCATTTCTCTGCTCTTTTCCAGTGCTGGGTTCAGAAGACACCACTTTAACTCGCACTCAGGAAACCTCAAACATCTGATACACCGTCACTGATATTTTCATACAGTGCATCTTTGGTCATGCTGGCGGTCAAACCCAGGGATCAGCCTACTAATAAATGTTATAGGAAGAAAAAGAAAGAGGAGGCAAAGGATCAGGGAAGAGGAAAGAGGGTTGCAGTCTGAAGGACAGAAGGTACAGTGTTAGCTACTGATTCTGGAAAACCTAAACTCACAGAAGCGTCATTTCCAAACATGGCCTATGGGAAGTAAAGCACGATGGCATGGTTAAGAGGGTGAGAGGGATGAGTGCCCTGTAGTCAAATGAGTTTAGAGCAGTGGCACGCACCTTTAATCCCAGCACTCGTGCAGAGGCAGGCAGATCTCTGTGAGTTTGAGGCCAGTCTAGGCTACAGAGTGAGTTCTAGGACAGCCAGGGCTCCATAGAGAAAGAAAATGCTGCCTGAATGAAGCGGTGGTGGTTTGAATGAACACAGCCCCCACAGACTCATGTGTTTGCATGCTTAGTCTCCAGTTGATTAAGGAGTTTTGAAAAGGATTAGATGTGGCCTTTTTGGAGGGAATATGTAACTGGGAGTCAGCTTTGAGGTTTCCAAGGTCCATGCCAGCCCCAGGGTCTCTCTCTCTCTCCCTGCTTGTGAACCAGGCCCATGCCTGCCTGCCTGCTGCCATGCTTCCCGCCAGGATGGAAATGGACTAAACCCTCTGGAACTGTAAGCCAGCCCCCGACTAAATGCTTTCTTTTATACGTTGCTTTGGTCATAGTATCTCTTCACAGCAATAGAACAATCACTGAAACAGAAGTTGAGGTACTTCTTTGCTGTTTTACTTCCTCAAAACACGTTATAGCTTGTGTGCTTCAGGAATCTCCAAGGGAGTGTGACACGTACCATGCACCAACGACATATTTGAGCATGGTAGATGAAATGAAAAAGGAATTCCTTATTCGACTTCTTTGTGGTACCCTCTATACCAGAAGGCATGAGTGCCATTGCTCTCTGAAGTCTTAAGTAAGGGTCAGTGTGCCAAGGGTTTTGATTTGTCCCTGGCCTCCATCAACCATTGACGAGTACAGGAGTGTTAATTTGGATCCTGTTTCTCTCCCTTCTCAGGATGAGTGGAGAGGACTCTGACATCTACAACTTACCTTGAAGTCCAGGGGCTTGAGTTTGGCTCCATAGACAACCTCACTAATGTCCTGGTAGGTCTCGTTGAAGGTAAGGGACTTGTCTCCAAACAGGCGGTTGGCCGCTACCAAGTTGGAGGACTTATTGGCTTTGCGGTAGAGTCGGCAGTTCAGTTTGGCAAAGAAGAAGTGGATCTGATCTGATGTTTTCTCCGAGATGGTATCAAATTTAAAAACCTACAGATGACAAAGGCCAACAGCGGTAGGTGTGATCAGGCAGCCCAGTCAACGTAGGTGCCAAGTACAAGGCTGGACCAACAGCTGTCTCAGCGACTAGTTCCCTCCAGTACAGTGCCTAAACACTCAGCTCGTGTTTGGAAAACGACTATGCAAGAAAAAGAATAGAGGGCAGGAAATGTAATGGGGAAAGACCAAGAGAGAGGAATGCCACCTGCTCTTTAAGGGACTACAGAACAATACAGGGAGCTTTCTGACTGTGAAGGGAGAAGGCATCTTGGTAATTCTCACAGATAAAGGGACCAAGATGGCGTATCTCATGGTAACAAGCATTTCCACAGCATCTGCTTGGGTCAGCACCTCTTGAGGGCTCTGGAATACTGGTTGTAGAAGAGCTGAGAAAGGCAAAGATTGTGTCAGCAAGGAAATAAATGAACCCAGAATCAGAGTCTCAGGGTTAAAAGGGACTTAAAAGTTCCCCCATACCAGTCAGGGCCATAGACACTGTCATAGACCCAAATACCCACCTTCTTCATCACCAGCACGCATGGTGAGGCTGCCCACCCCCCTTCTATGCTCTGTCCTCGATGGGAAAAGGTTTTTTGGTTTTATTTATTCTCTGATTCAAGTTTTCCTGATTTTGTTCTAATATGTGCTCTGTGCTTGTGTGTGTGCTGTGTGCGCATGGGTATGCATGCACAGGCATGTAGAGGTGGAGGACAACCTTGAGTGTTGTTACTCAGGCACCATGTACCTTTTTCTCTTCCTTAAAAACATGTCTATTTGGGGCGTGGTGAATGAATGTCTCATGTGTGGGAGTGCCCAAAGAGTCCAGAAGGAGGCACTGGATCTTCCGTAGCTGGAATTACAGGAGGTTATGAGCTGCCGGATGTGGATGCTGGGAATCTAATCTGAGTCCTCTGGAAGAGAAGGAAGCTCTTTTAACC
This sequence comes from Peromyscus aztecus, assembly GCA_902168405.1. NCBI lineage: Eukaryota > Metazoa > Chordata > Mammalia > Rodentia > Cricetidae > Peromyscus > Peromyscus aztecus. Next base: position 33,244 of record CABHPQ010170402.1, read on the forward strand.
ACTGTGCTATATCTCCAGCCCCATCTTTTCCCCTTTGTGAGACAGGGTCTCTCACTGGCCTGGAGCTGGCTGATTAGGGTAAAATGGCTGGCTGCAAGGAATCTGCCGGTCTCTACCTCCACAGTTCTGGAATTATAAGCATGTGCACAATCCCAGATTTCTGTACATGGGGTCTGGAGATCAAACTCAGGACTCATGCGTGCAAGGCAAGCCTTTTACGCCTCTCCCCGGGCCCCTTTTATCACTCTTTTGACTAAAAACTCTGTGGGTTTCTGAGAGAGAGAGAGAGAGAGAGAGAGAGAGAGAGAGAGAGAGAGAGAGAGAGAGAGAGTCACATCTGTTTTTCTATATTTCCATCACATGTTTGGAAGATCTGTAGAAGAGACTCAGAGGACATGTTAGGATTAGAAGTGATGTTCTATCTCTGGGTCTTTTCTTTTCGTTTTTATTTTGCACCAATAGAAGCTAAACCAAGAGCTCTGCGCATGACTAGTCAAGGGCTCTACCACTGAGTCTCCAGCTCTTGTCTTTTTATAGGAAGGGTCACATTTACGCTCGCATTTGGGGACAGAGACGGACTATTAGGAAATGCTTGAGACTGATGCCAGTGTGTGTGAAGCTTACTGATGGGGCTCAGGAGGTGGCATTGGTGACAGGGGTTTCTAATATGCTGCCAGCTGTCATTCACAGGAGCATCAGGAACACACCAGGGAAAGGATAGTCTCTTATGCACTGTGCTGGTGACACGGAAGAGGCAGAGTAGAGCCTCTCGAAGCCGAGCCCTCTTCTGTGGAGTGGAGGTGTGCATTACCTCATCCCTGAGTCTGAACAAATGAGTCAAGTGTAGAGTGGGGACTAGCCACTTGTGCAGAGGTAAACCTTCCTAACTTGCAGAATTCGGGGTTGGAGTCACAGGACCACTGTATGCCCTGCTGGAGGGTCTGCTGCCTCCCTGCCATTTGTCCTTGTTTCCAGAGTGAGGTGCAGCCTGAGAAAGCCAGTAGACGCTGAAGCCACAGGCAGAGCAAGGGTCTGCTGTCTCCACCGGGGCTACTTCATTCATGGCACTTCTTAGCTTACTCCGCTTTCACATCCCCGGTTCCCTGCCCTGCCCAAAGGGGAAGTCACTGCCCAGAAATGATCAGTACTGCCCGTAGCTCCAAAGTGTTCTTTATCTTTGGGATTTCGAGGCTTCATGGGACCTAGGTCTCAGTACAGAGCCCTGGAATCTACCCCAAGAGCCAATCTGCTTGAGCTCACCAGATGGCAAATTGTTTTTCCCTACCAGGACAGGAACTAGAGTCTTCACCCAGCATATGACCCACCATAGAAGTAATGCTTGATATTTACTATATCATATATATATATGATATAGTAAATGAACATACAAATATCTGGACATAGTAGTACACACCTGTAATCCCAGTACTTGGGAAGTAGAGACAGGAGGACCACAAGTTCAAAGACAACATGAGTGAGACATTGTCTCAAAAAATGAACGAATGAGAGAGAGCGAGAATGGCTGAAAAGAGAAGTTGTGACACCAGCCTTCTCCCATTCATGAATAGCATGGAACATGGAACGGCAAGAGGAGTGAGCAGGCACAAGCACTTCCCAACCCTGGCAACCTGCACTTGATCCCCAGAGCCCATGAAAAGCCGCATGGAGTAGCTTGCATCTGTAACCCCAACACGCCTATAATAGCACTATGGGGAGGAGAGACAGGAGAACCACCTGGAAGCTTACAGGGCAGCTAGCCTGGACTATGCAGAGTAGCAGAAATGAGAGACCTTCCCCCAACAAGGTAGAAGGAGAGAACCAACTCCTGAAAGTTGTCCTTGGACCTATACACACATGCCACAGCACATGTGTGCTCCCCCTCAAATAATTATAAGTAAAATAATTTTTAAATAGGAGAGACTAGGAAACATTTATAAAGAAGACATCCAGGTAGTAACTCATTGACTACTTAAAAAAATAATTAGCCACATGGTAGCTAATACTTGTAATTCTGCTATTCATGAGACTGAGGCCAGGTGATCATCACAAGTTCAAGGCCAGCCAGAGCTACCCCTAGTAAGTGTGGGGTCAACCTACGCTACATAGTAAAAGCCTTCTTCAAAAACCCAAGAGTCATTTTGAAAAATAGTCCTGGGCTGCAGAGATTGCTGAGCAGTTAAGAGCACTAACTGCTTTTTCCAGAGGACCCGGGTTCAGTTCCCAGCACCCACATGGCAGCTCACAACTGTCTGTAATTCCAGTTCCAGGGGATCCAACAGACACATTCAGGGGGAAAAAAAAACCCAATGCACATAAAATAAAAAATAAGTCATTTAAAAAAAGAAAAATAATCCCAACCCATGAAGTAGTGACTCAAAGAGAACCATAACGCACAGCGGATTCACCACACAGCCTGATACGTTG
>CABHPQ010170403.1:0-12984 GCA_902168405.1 Peromyscus aztecus
AAAAAAAAAAAAGCATATAAAAGTACATGGAAAAAGGAAGCTTTTGCTTTTTGTCTGCTTGCCCTCACTCACTGGCAAGTTCACCTGTCCAGCAGCTGAGGCATCCCTCCAGTGCCTACTTCTTCAGGATTCCAATGCAGACTGAAGACAAGCAGCTTTCCAGGAATCCTTCAGGACTCCACAAACAGACTGGGACTGATGAGACATTTAGTCTCATAGAATGAACAACTACCAGATTCTTGGCCTTTCTGTCAAGGGACAGCCATTGTTGGTCTACCCAGACAACTGCCTATAAGCCACCCTAATATATAGAACCCTAACTAATACTGTGAGGAAAAAAAAGATAAAAAGTGCCTTGAGAAGTATATTTCTTTCTCTTCTCTTTAGAGCTATAGGTGAGCACATTTATTAAAGTGAGAAACTAACTCATATCTTATAGTGTTAAAAATGATAAGCAACACTGGTTACCGTACAGAAAGGTCACAAGCCACGAGCCACAACAAAACCCAGTGTCAGAGCTTTATTGGGGAGGTGGGGGAAACAAAAGAACCAGGCCTGGGGAAAAGCATGTGCAGAGAGAGAGAGAGAACAGAGAAGAGATAGTGAGGGAAAGACAGAATAGAGAAGGGAGGGGGGTCTGTGTCTGGCTTTTTAAGGGTTCCCGCAGGTGGGCTTAGGGAGCTACACCACACATGTGCTGATTGCATGACCACACCGCGCACGTAATCACCAGTGCACACTGATGACGTAAGACGCAAGACCCCTTGCCTAGCTCCTGAACTGAGTATGTGCGGTCATGCAGCTGGAGCGGCAGCAGAATCCCAACATATAGGGCCCCACAGTCTCCAAGGGAGTCAAAGATTTGTCAAAGGCAGGGGCTTTCATTATCTACAATCTTCCTTTTATCTTCTCAATGGTTGTTTCAGATAAATCTGTTCTCCTGTAGAAAGGAAGCAGATATGGGTGGAAACTTGTATCGTTCTTGTTGGTGACCAGATGTACAGAAAAGACCACAACAGTGAGTTCCAGTTCTCATTTTACTTTCTGTTGAATGGATAACGGAAAAAAAAAAAAAGAGTCCAGTGCAAGTGATTGATGGCAGATTTTATTTTCTGTAAATTATGAAGATTAAAGGAAACTACATTTCTTAAGTTAACACACATGTTGTATAGCTAAAAGCTGTGATTATTGATGCTTTTTATTATTGCTATGTTGTCTATAGACAGTTAATTCTTAGTCTCTATTAATTCTGAAGCAAGAATCATGAAGGAAAAATTTAGTTGTTTTCATGTAAAAATCTAAACAATATATGTTGTTCTTTTTGATAACTAAAAACATTTAAATGGAAAAGAAGGTAAGTACCATGTCAAACACACATACATCAAATAAACAGAGATGGTAAGAAAATCCATTGAAATATTTTGAAATGAAAATATTAATGCTAAAACAAATTTCTCTAGGCAAACACAAGCAGGGCAATTAAACTCAATTATTTTGGTTTATAGTTTGTTTATAACCTATCACTTTTGTACACTGCCTTAATTCAATGTTTCTCAAATATTCATTTGAATAGTTAAAATTTTCCAAAAAAATCTAAAAAGTACTCAAATATTTTCCTTAGTTTTTCATGAGATGAGCAAAAATATTCAAAATTGATATGCTGTTTCAATTTTAATCACTGATCACTCATTGGTTTTAGAGGTTGGTAGCGAATAAGAGAAGCCTCCAATGTTCTAGAAATAATGGAATTTTTTTCTAAACTCCATTATTGGCATTTCCTTTGGCTATAAATTAGATTCTCTGGTATCCAGATGACTGATATCTTTGCCGGATTTTGTAGACACCCAGACCCACAACACAGAGGATGACCACGATGGCCCCAACCACAGGAAGCACAACTGTGTAGTCAGACAAGCACTCATCCACTACAAGAGAAAAGAAAACAAATACAGTAGAGCAGGAAGACTGGGTCATGGGGGGGACGTGTAGGGCGGGGGGCAGGGACTGTAGCCAGGATGTAAAATAAATAAATGAATTAAAAAATATATTTTATGAATAGTACAGGGAAAAAATTTTCCTCTGGCATTTATTGTCATAATTCTAAATATAAAAAAAGCAAATCATGGAATTCTTAATTGATTAGCCTAGTATAGATTCTGCCATGTAGATATTAGTGGTAACTCTAATGAAGATTTATAATGAAGAGGAGCAAGCTGAGCAGGATAAATAACAAAATGTAAATTTTTCCAGGCAGTTGTGGTGCATGACTTTAATCCCAGCATTCAGGAGGCAGAGGCAGGTGGATCTTTGTGAGTTCAAGGCCAGCCTGGTCTACAGCGCGAGATCCAGGAAAGGCGCAAAGCTACACAGAGAAACACTGTCTCGAAAAATCAAAAAATAAATAAATAGATAGATAAATAAATAAATAGATAGATAGATAGATAAATAAATAAATAATGTAAATTTTGAGGAGAAAAAAGAGCACCAGGAAGTGGAGTGGAGCTAAATCCTGTGTTCAAGAAGATAAACGGATTAAGAAATGGAATAAAAGGAATGGTAACCTTGGGGCAAGATCTCACCCAGCTAAATTTCCAACTTGTGAAAGGGAATTAAAGAAAAGTTTGGAGTCAGATGTAGTGTGGCACACCCTTAATGCCAGCAGTCAGGAGGCAGAGGATGGCCTATCTCTGAGTTTGAGGCCAGCCTGGTCTACAGAGCAAGTTTTAGGACAGCCAAACTTAAGCAGTGAAAGACAGAAAGCTGGTGAAGATGTAATTGAACAAGGGGGCCATGTTCCAGCCTCAGCAAGCAGCAGAACTTGGTAGTTTTGGCTAAGTGGTTCTGAACTTAGAATTAAGGATAGAAGAAATGGGTTATGGAAATTGCCTTAATGCCTGCCATCATAATCTCTGCCATGATGATAATGAACTAAGCCTCTGAAACTGTAAGTAAGCCCCCAATTAAATGCTTTCTTCTATAAGAGTTGCCTTTGTCACAGGGTCTCTTCACAGCAACAGAACAGTAACTAAGACAGTGGCTCTCCACAAACTGAGAGTCATGGAAACACCAAAAAGTGGGGGATACAAATCCCCAAATAGATATCTCTTGCTGCCAAGTAAAACCTCCAGTGCCAGGAATGGATTACACATAATTGAGTTGTTGGCCAATGGGGTCCCACAGAAACCCCCACACCACTCAGGTTATTGCGAAGGCTATTGGTGGCTCTCCACAAACTAATGATAAGGCCATGTTGCTGAAGACACAACACCTACACAACTCATTGAACACAGAGAAGTCAAGCTGGTGCCTACCTAGAGCCTTCACCCCTACAGATTAATATTCATGGTACTGGAAGGTACTCTGAATGCTACCAAAGGAGAAAGGTAAGGCCAACCCAGTTACAACTCTGCTATCTACAAGAGAGACCTGTCTACAAGATACGCTAGTGCAATGGCGGCACAAAACTTGCGGAAGTAACCAAACACTATCTGATTCGAGTTGAGGCCCACTCCATGAAATGGAGCTCATAGTCAGTGCTACTTGGGTGGCCAAGAACCTGAAACTAGATGGCCCAGGAACCTGGGGAAAAACCAAATACTGCTCTTCCGCCAAAATCACATAACAATAAAATGACTTCTAATGGCATTCTTCTACACTCATAGATCCGTGTCTTGTTTAACCATTATCAGAGATGCTTCCTCCTGCTGCAGATGCAAACGAAAACAGAGACCCATAGCCAGACAATATGCAGAGAGTGAGAGACCTGGGAAAACCTTGCCCTAAAAGAGATGTCTCCATCAAATCCCTCCCCTCAGGGCTCAGGGAACTCTGCAGAAGAGGAGGCAGAAAGAATGTAAGAGCCATAAGGGATGGAGAACATAGAGGAAACAAGGGCAGATACACATATGAACTCACAGAAACTGAGGCATCATATACAGGGCCTGCATGAGTCTGGACCAGGTGCTGTCCTAGAGCTGAAAGGAGAAGTGGATCTACTCCCATCCCTAAGCCAGAGGCTATCACCAATCAATAGCCACTTGCAAATGAAAACTTAGACTTTTTCACTGGGGAAACAAACCACTCTTAAGGGTAAGCCCCATGCCCAAGAGTAGATGGCCCACAGAAAATGAACTCAACAGCCAGCATCTTTGGGAGTTCTTTGTCTCATAATATTAAGTCAGGACTTTTTTTTTAAACCTTACAGGTCCTTTGTGTATATATTATGGCTTTCAGTTTGGGGTTGTTATGGGATTCCTGTGTACATGAATGTGTATGTCTGTATCTATATGTGTTTCTTGTACTTTTTCTATGACTCTTTTTCTTGTTTGGTTGTTTTTTCATATACTGATTTGTTCGATTTTGGTTTATTGTATTGCATTGTATCATAACATATATCATATTATATTGTATTATTATTCCTTAGATGCTTGGTTTATTTTTCTAAAGAGAGACAGAAAGAGGTGGCGGGGGCTCTGATCCAGAATGAAGGAGGTGGAGGAGGTGCTCTTGGGGAAGGCACTGCTGCTCTGTGAGTGACCTGCAATGTCTGCATCCCTCAGCCCTGGACTAGACAGCCTCAGTGTTTTCTAGTCAACACCTTACCCCCACTTCCCTTTTTATCTCGAGCCTGGGATCCTGCTCCGATGCCTTCCAAGGCTCTCAGGCTTAAGAGTCTGGACTCCTTTCCAATCTTTCAGGGGTTGGGGTTCAGCCTTGCTTATCCCTCGTACTCCTGAGGCATAGTTGACCTTGCAATTTCCTCCTGCGTCTTTCCCCAACCCCACGCCCTCGTGGACGGCTCCTTCACTGCCTTCCAGGCTCCCTGCAGCCCATGAGCAGCACCTGGGCCAGGACTCAGGATGGAACCCTTCTGCAGAAGGCTTTGCTCAGGGCCTCAAAGACTTCCTGCCTGGTATGAGCCCTGCCATACTTGCTCTAAAGAGCCTCCCCCAGGGCTTGGCTGTGGGCCCCTCCCACGCCAGGCAACAGCGCTTGGGGGTCTGGTGTGTCGGAAAGCCTGGACTTCATTGGGGACCTCTAGAAGTGGACTCCATCTTGGAGGAGAAGAGCAAGGGAGTGAAGCCACCACATGAGCAGGACCGGTCACTAGGCTGGTTGGGAGCCACATGCACCTGGAAGCAAAGTTCAGCTTGGATCAGTTTGGTGCAGCAATCTAGGCTGCAGAGTGATGGAAGTGTGTCTTTGGTTTGGATCAATGAGAAGCTTTACCTGCATGTGTAACAGAATGTGTTGCCAGGCTCTGAGTTGCTACTGTGCCCACAATCTCCCTTCAAGAGCCTAAGTGTCATGCACCCCGGGCTAGAGGAAGAAGCAGCTGTAGTGGCAGATGAGGAGTCTGCTACACAGGAAGAGGTGGCCTCCCCTCGAGAGGATGCTGCAAAGTCTTGCACCGATCCCGGTCATGAGTCACCCCATAGTCTCCAAGGAGAAAATATGGTAGGTTCTGGACCTGTGGCCCAAACCAGGGATTAACCTTTCAAGGATCGCCAAGCCCTTGGCTTGTTGCTTCAAGATGACAGCATGGATAAGGAGTGCCTGCCATAGACACCACCTGAACTTCAGGGCAGCTTAGCTGCCCAGAAGAGCCCAGAGAGCAATGAAGCCAGTTTATTAACTCCCAGAGGACTCCAGGTGCAAACCTGCCCAGCCAAGAAGTTACATGTCCCCAGCAATGAATGCCTGTCTACAGTAAAGATCTCAGAGAATCCAGCTCCCTAACTTCCCTGTACTGCTATGCAGCTCTCCTGACCCAGTAGGAAGCTCCTCAAAGCAGGGGCAATAATACCCGGTGTGCGGAGTGTGGCAAGGCGTTCCTGCAGCAATGCCACCTCAAGAAACATGCGTTTGTGCACACAAACCACAAGCCTTTCCTATGCACTGGGTGTAGCAAGAGTTACAGCCCCGAGGAAAGCTTCAAAGCCCACATGCTGGGCCATCGAGGGGTGAGGCCCTTCCCTTGCTCACAGTGTGACAGGGCTTATGGTACTCTCAGAGACCTCAGAGAGCATCAGATGGTCCATTCAGGTGCCCGACCCTTTGCGTGTGAGCAGTGTGGCAAAGCCTTTGCTCGCCGCCGACCTTCCCGGAGGCTATGCCGGAAGACCCACCAGATGCCAGATGCCCCTTCCCTGTGCCCATGCCCAATGTGTGGGCGGCTCCTGGCCACTCAGGGTTCACTGCGGAACTACATGAGGCTCTCCACTGGGGAAAAGCCCTTCCTGTGCCAACACTGTGGCGGAGCATTCCGCCAGCAGGGCAACCTCCGAGGACACTTGAGGCTGCACACAGGGGAGCGCCCTATCAGTGTCCACACTGTGCCAATACTGTCCCCCAGATTCCCGAGCTGCAGTGCTATCTCATCTCCCACACTGGTGAGGCCTACCTGTGCCCTGTGTGGGGGAAGGCCCTCTGAGACCCACATATACTCTGTGCTCATGAGCGCCTATACTCAGGGGAGAGGCCCTTTCGGTGCCCCCAATGTGGCCAAGCTTACACACTGGCCACCAAGCTGTGCCATCACCTCAAGTCCCACATGACAGACAAGTCCTACCAATGCCCTATCTGTGGCATGGGCTATGCCCTCCCTCAAAGCCTCAAGCTGCACCAGCTAAGGAGTCACCAGCATGTGGTTTCCTCCAGCTCTCCTCTGCCTCCCGCTGCCTCTGAGCCCACCATGGTGCTCCCACAAAGTGAGCCAGAGCTGTCGTACACATGCAGCCAACAGGAAGTGCCCCCCCTAAGTGGGGGTATTGTGGAAGTCACCATCTCTGAGAACCAGGAAAAGTGCTTTGTGGTACCGGAGGAGCCAGCCCCTAGCTCCAAACTGGTGCAGATCCACGAGGATGTGGACTTTAGTGGCTGGGCTGAGGTGGTAGAAGTAGAAGCAGGCACCTGACACCTTCACCATGTCCACCCCCATCCCTACAAGAGCTCTATGTAAAGACTGTTCTAGCAAAGGGGCGGGGGTGGATCTGGAAGAGAGGAGAAAGAAGGAGGAACTGGGAGGATTAAGGGAAGAAGAAGCCATAATCAAAATACATTGTATGAAAAAAATCTATTTTCAATAAAATAAAACATTTTTAATGAATCTAACACTGCCAACATGTTAATCTTCACTTTTAGCTCCCAGAACTATGAGAACACAAATTTCTATTGCTTAAAACATGCATCCTGTAGCACTTTGCTGTGGCATGCCCAGCAAATAACCCTAATATTTCATCCACTTAGCTTCAAAGTATTCTTATATTTTCTACAGTGTTTCTGTCAGTGGCCATGCACTTTATTTTCATCTTGCTCACGCTTGATCATTTCAGTCCAGAAATTCAATTTTCATGGGTAGTATGAGGGTGACTTACATTTGTTATTCCCATTGTACTGGAACTCTGTGAATGAATTCCTTGAGGTTTTGGAATCTACTCTTTTTTATGTAGTCTGGGAACTAGCTATGGGATGAATTATCCTGTTGTTGGTATGGCTCTCAGCTCACTTCCTTCAGTCCCTATGTTCACGCTTTCTATCGTTGGTCTGAAAAGGAAGACTACAGCAAGGCGGTAGTGCCTCACGTCTTTAATACCAGCACTCAGAAGGCAGAGGCAGGTGGATCTCTGTAAGTTTGAGGCTAGCCTGGGCTACAGAGTGAGTTCCAGGACAGGCTCCAAAGCTACACAGAGAAAACCTGTCTCAAAAAATCACAAGAAGAAGAAGAGGAAGAGGAAGAAGAGGAAGAAGAAAAGAAAGACTATGAAGCGACTGCTCTTATTTGTTCCAGACAGAAGGAGGCACCTACAGAATTTTGTCCACTTGTTGAAAGGTTTTTACAGTGACTAAGTGTGTGGTAGATGGGAAGAGAGAGACAAAGTTAGGAACCTGCCTCAGCTTACCCTTCACGCTGTACTGGAGAAAGTAAGCAAAGCTGTGAGAAATGAACATATCCAAGTATTGGTTTACTAGCTATTCCAAGAAAACTCCTGCTCTTATGGATGTTGGAATATTCATCCAAGTTAACATGGAGAGCTGAAAGAACTCGCTGAAGATGGTAGATGTACAACTTGACAAAACATCTTATTGCTCTGTTCTTCATGTTAAGTTCTGCCTCTTGTTCCCATCTGGTGTGAAAGCCACTTCCATAAATAGATTAAACTTTAATGTGATTGTTCTTCAAGATAGCAAATGGCATCATGAATCAACACCTCTCACTCTGCTCTGTAGAGCTTTACAAGGGCCCTTGACATTGCATACCTGGGAGCCTAAAGCAGAAGTGTTTGACAGAGGACAAAGGAGATCACATCTCTCCAAACCAAGTGTGTGCTATTACCAGAATCACTTAGGAGAAAGCCAGGCCCTCACATCCAGTTTCCGATCAACACCTCCTGCTTTAAGAGGAAATGGGTGTTTCTGAGTACTCTGGATATGTTTTGGGGCTCTTCAGGCTCTCTTGAGTCTTCCAGATGCTTCCTTCAACCCCTCAGGAATGTGGAAAGAGCTAAGACACTTCCAAGAAGAACAAGTGCATTTCATAAATGAGCAGTAACCATGGAGTAGTTGCCAAATTGCATGAACTTCCTGTTAAAAATAATGAGTGGAAATGTGGAAAATATAGAAAAGTTTCCTTCTTTAATCCACCATCTCCATCAGCACTGTGTTAATCTTGCTCTCTTTGAGTGCCCATGGCCCCTGCACATACGTTCTTAAATTCCATTCATACAATAGCTTTCTCCTCTTTAAATGACTGTTTCTAGTAAAAATGTAGTGTTCATAAAATGACAATTATCTTTCCACTTGAGCATCATTTAAAAATTTTTGTTTGAATTACAAAATCTAGGAATGTGGACTTTAGCTAAAACAGTGACCAAAAGAGAAGTCTTTTGGTGATGGAACAGAATGGTGGTGTGCGAGTTTGGCAAGAAAGGGAAGTAGGGAGAAGAGTGAAGCAACACTGGTCTCTTGCTCGAGGTCTCTAACTGATGTTTTTTTCCTTTAATGAAGTTTCATTTTCTTTTATACATCTGCCTGTGAGCATTCATAATGAAGTAGACATGGGGAAGGTTTTATCCACCAGACCTTCCCTGCTTCAGCGTCTTCAAAAGCAGACAAGCATGTGCCTTATTTTGAAACCACATGATTAATGTTGGTGGGTTTTTAAATTTTCATGGTGAATTTGCAAAGAAATACATATTTCCTAGGAGGTAGACGCTCTAAGATCGGCTTTTGACAGCTTGGCTGTAGTGACACCTACTGATATGAACCATATGACAGCGGCACCGAGCAAAAGCAGAAACGCTAGGACGCAGAGAAACCCTTCAAAAGCCCAGGCTCCAACACAAACAACGCCTGGACTCCGTTTGACAACTCAGAGGAGGTGGGTTTTTTGTTTTTGTTTGTTTGTTTGTTTGTTTTGCTAGACACATCTTTAGTTATATTATAGAATCCAAAGTAAAATCAGATTCATATTAGAAGTCTACATGGAGACTCTATTCATAATGATTAAAAAGTACTTTACAATATTTTTTAAGTTCCTCCAAGAAACGTACTTTAGGTGAAGTTTATGATCCTTCTGGTCAAATGTAGAAGTCCTAGTAACACTGTTTTCAGACATGGAAAAGGGTTGTGATTCCAATAAGAATGGCTCCCGTAGACTCATATATTTGAAGTTTAGTCATCAGGAAGAGGCACTATTTGAGAAGGATTAAAAGGATTAGGAGCTGTGGCCTTGTTGGAGAAGAAGTGGCCTTATTGGGGTGAATGCTGCCTTGTTGGAGGAAGTATATCACTGGGGGTGGGCTTTGAGATTTCAAAAACCCATGCAGACCCAGGTTCCCTTTTTCTCTCTCTGCTGCCTATGGACCAGGATGTAAAGCTCTCACTCAGCTCCAGAGCCATGCCTACCTGTGTGCCACCATGCTCCACATTACGATGATAATAGACTAACCCTCTGAAACTCTTAAATGCCTTCCTTTATGAGTTTCTGTGGTTATGGTGTCTCTACACAGCAAAAGAACAGTGACCAAGACAAGACACGGGTTTTTCTAAAAAGTGACTTGCCTTCCCTGGCCTTCATCTAAGGGCTAATTTCCACCTTGGGAAGTGCCAGACAAGCTCTGTGTAGTGGTTCAAATGCAAAGAAAAATACAGGTGTCAACAAAACTGGATTTGAGGAAATGTCCAATGAAATGCCTTATATTTCAGAAAAGGGATTATCACAGAACTTATTTCTTTCTTGAATGTGGAAAAAGTATATCCTGCTTTTTCCTCTATGCAGGTGTGAAGAATCTATTATGAAATCTTAAAAAAAAAAAACTCTTACTTAAGACATTTAAAATGTGCTCTAAACATGCTGGAGTTATTTAGTCTTCTTTAACAGCATTTACAGGAAGTGTCCACAGTAACCCCCACTTCCTGGTGTGTGTGTGTGTGTGTGTGTGTGTGTGTGTGTGTGTGTGTGTGTGTGTGTTTATGTGTTTAAATGAGTGAGAAATTTTTGTCTCAGTCAGTTAAAGTCATCGTGCTGGAGTAAGGCAGTGGACATGCATATATATATAGTTTTCACATATGAGTGTAGGGGAGCACAGCCCTTAGAACTTCACAGGGCTCTCCCATTATAACAAGTCATGTGCTCTGGCTCCTTAACAGCTTCAGAATAAACACACCTTGGAACTGACCCCTGGGTTTCTAAAGGCTGCTTGTGAGTTAAGGATGGTTAACTTACCATTTCCAAAGCGGTCTCCTTCAAAGTCGAAGGCTTGGAGACGAATGTTTGTTGTTTTCATTTGAAGCTGACCTGACAGCTGGATGCTCTGCTCAGTCACACACTTGAAGGAATGCCCAACTGTTGTCTCAAACATCATCATAGCATGCTTCATTCCCTGGTAAGTCTTCTCTGTAAATAAAGAGTAAACTGTGATATGCAAGAATCCTGACAGTATCAACTAAGCTCTAGTATTACTGGCCTGCTCATGTCCAGACCATTGCCTTCACTCAGATGTGTCCTTGGAGTTTTGCCATCTTCTCTTCATGAAAAAAATACTCTAGGTGTGCAAATGTTTTCTGTGGCTCTGCTTGGAATTTATGTAAATGTTTCCCATAGTTTCCCATGTGGGAACAATGAACTGAGTGTTTTTCCTCTGGATTCCTTCACATCATTAGAGACAATTTTCAATTCCTGGAGCTATGGAGAGTTTCCTAAAGACTTTAGAAAGAGGACTGATATTGTTCTAACACTCATAGTGCATGATAATGAATCAGAACAAAACCAGACAAGTCCACAATGGTGCAGCTGCATGCCCTGGGACTGGATCAGTACAGCAGGAGGAAGAACCTACCAGGAAGGAGATTGCATCCATCCTTGGAAATGTATCCCATTCCTTCTGTTTGCTGTCCAGGAAAGGAACCTGCTCATTATGTCAGATATACCCTTTTCAAAAAGGTGATCGTTTAGGCAGCAGCTGGGGTTTAACACATGACAGATTTCATTGGCAATCACCCATCATTCAACTGGCAGTTCGACAATCACCAAGCACTCTTCCAATCATACTTTGTCTTCATGAATGACAAAAAAATTTCATGGGCCAGAGCCAAAGTGTCTTGTCTGTTTGTCAGTTACAGTAAGGAATAATATCACAAAAATTAACGGGTTGGAAAAAAAGAAAATAAAATTAACAAGTTGGCCCAAAATGATGTACTAATTTATCTGTTTGCATTGTTGTATCATGTAACATACATCTGTAGCTTTCTTTATATATTATCTACCTATCTATATACCATCTGCCTGTCTATTCTGTGTATGCTATTGCTGTCATCCACATTATTTTAAGCCTGTCGTCACTACTGTAGTGATAATGAATTACTGTTGCTAATACTAGCACCAGCACCACAATGACATGAAAACCATCATCACTGGGTCTACTGTTCTTCCTGCTAATAATACTTAGCCCTTGATCATATGAACCTAGAACTGGTTTCCCCATATGTTACCCTCTAGGTTAATTTCTAGTCTGATATTCCTTTGCCACGTTTCTTGAGAGTTGACAACCCTACTACTGGCTAAAATCTGGTCCATCCCTAGTGATAGCATTAAACAATTTCTATTAGCATTCATAATACTTATTCTCTAGCCTAGATAAGACAAGTGTAAGTTAACACATATGAAAATTAGTTGTCAGTTGTTACATTTTATTTAACATTTAACCAGAATCACTGACAAAATCCTCTTAAATAACATCAATAAAATATAAAAAAATTATTTTAAATAGACTCTGCCCCCACTGTTTCGTTTCTTAGCAAATTTCATTAGTTGGATCATTAATTAATAATGTTTAAGCCAATCAAAGGATAACACATTGAAAGGAGAAAATATAAAATTCCAAAGCCAGTAAGTGGCACAGTAGAGAGGCTCAATAAAAATGTGTCTTCTAAGGCTAGGCTTTCTGGGGAAATATCTGAGGCCCTCCATAGACTTGTTAGGTTCATTTAGGAGCATTATCTCTCTAAACATGAACATTTGTAAATTTTTTTAGACATGTCCCACTATGGATAATTTTCCATGAGGAAACCAAACTGAACTTTCATAAATGCAAATTTGATACACCATTTCCTTAGCCCAAATCTTCCTATGGTACATTTATATACTTTAGAATAAAATCTCAAGTCCTTAACTTACTTAGGCCCTACATGCCCTGGACGGCCATCCCTGGGACCTCGTCTACTCTGTGATCACTCTTTAGGGCACATTAGTACCCTGCTGTTCCTTTACTGCTGTGGTGGCTTGATTGAGAATGTCTTTCCATAGGCTCAGATATTTGAATACTTTGTCTTCAGTTGGTAGCACTGCTTGTGGGTGTAGCCATGTTAGAGGAAGTACATCACTCTGGTTGGGCTTTGAGATTTCAAAATTTCAGACCACTCCCAATGTTCTCTCTCTCTCTCTCTCTCTCTCTCTCTCTCTCTCTCTCTCTCTCTCTCTCTCTC
>CABHPQ010170403.1:12994-39249 GCA_902168405.1 Peromyscus aztecus
CTCTCTCTCTCTCTCTCTCTCTCTCTCTCTCTCTCTCTCTCTCTCTCCAGATCAAGACGTAAATCCTCTGTTTCTTGCCCCATGCCCTAGTCACCATGTCTGCCTGCTGCCACACTAGTCTGCCATGATGCTGAGGAACTACTGCCATCTGTAAAAGTTGCCCCAATCCAGATGTCTGCAAATGGAGATACTGTGATCAGACTTCACATCATTAAAGCAGTCTTTCTCCTTTGGAGGTTTCCCAAAGGACACATGAAATAGCTCTCCATTCTCTGACATTCTGGTGGGGTTTACTCATAGAACTCATTACCACTTAAGAATATAGTTTAACAAAGCTGTATATGATACTCTTCCCTTCTGGAATGCAGGCTCTACTTTAAAATATAGTTTAACATGCCTGTGTATAGTGTTCTTCTCTTCTGGAATGCAAGCTCCACTATGACAGAATCTTGTCAGTTTGGATAATTATGGTTCCTTGGTGTCTAACACAGAGTTTGGTACCTAGCTATATCACATTTTTGTAGAATAATATACAATTTAGAGTACAGAATAAATTGCACTCCAACAACAAATCAGTTAAAAGTATACTGAACTTGCAATTTCTAAAGATAATGATTGCCAATATAATCTAGACCACCATCCTACATGATCAGATAAATTGAAGTACATGCATGTTGTAAATTCCCCCAAAGTTTTAGTTTTATTATAGACTACTACTTTGTTCTTTAAAAAAAAAACAGCATCAAAGAGTATCAGAGTCAATGATAAGAAAATGAATGAACCAGAAATTAGTGATATGACAGCTGTTCTCTTACTAACCTGTATTTGAGATAGTCAAATAGGCTCCCACTTCACTGATATAATATGAGTTTTCTTCCTGTAAAACAGCAATGTGTTAATATTTGGGTAATCTCCATTTTTATATTTATAATCTCAGCTATTAAGTCCTTGATATGAGGGCTAAAGTATATGTTTATGCTAGTCAAAATTATATTTGAAAAATTCAACCAAAGTAAACATACCACACAATAAATTTTAAAAAGTAATAAATGACTCCTGGATGTCTCTATTTCTTACTTGTTGCTAGAGCCTGAAACTGAAATTTTACCAGAAGAATTACAATTCTGCCATTTCCAACATGGAATTATATATAAAAGGCAAAGATGAATGGTTAATAGGGGTGGGTGGTATTAACTTAGACTATGTATTCTCAGAATACATTGGGTGGAGTTTGAGGATTTCATCAACACTCTAGAGAAAATAAAATAAGTAAAATTGCATATGCATTTTCCTTGGTAAAAGGTAAATTGGTCTAGAAAGATAAATAGGTTCAGTTTTTTCAGATTGGTTAAATGGGCCACCAAAAGTGGGAAGACTCCATTTTTCCTGGAGTCCGTATCTTACCCCCACATTTTATGTAGGAGTTTTCATTTTGGAAATCCAAATAAACTACACAATAGCCCTACAATATCTTGAAAGACTGGAGCCACAGAATGCTCATTTAATTTGGGCATGAAGGAGTCAATTTAAAAGTAAATTTGTGTATCTATTTGGTGATAAAAATTAAATCTGTGGCCTCATGCATAATAAGCATATACTCTACCACTGAGCTACATCCTTGACATCTTTCTGTTTTCCAAAGTTAGTGATTTATATTGTTATCACCAGAAAAGTGTAAAAATAATGATAATGTAACCAAAATCAGAATATAAAATCAAATTACTTTTAAGTTTCACATGTAATCATGAAAGAAATTTGATAATGATGATAACGTTATAGTTCATATCCCTGTTATTCAGAGATGAAGTGATGATTCATTGCACAGTACAACCTACTTTAGAAAGACCAATGATAAGATACAGGAATTCTAGATCCTGAAATTCACTGACTGGCCTACCATCATGCCTTCTTAGTTTGTACCACACACTGTAGCAGACACTTCCATGCATTGTCCTGATTAATCCTCACAACTACAAGAAAAAAATGAAGATTATTATTCAAGGACACAGCACTATAGGGACAGGGTAAGATATCACCACCCACTGCTAAACCCAAACTAGAGTTAACTTGTCTTTAATATCCACTCCATGTCATACATTGTTCAAGGACCTGGCAGAAGACCAGGCTCTCCTCCAAAGTATTCAATGTCATCAGTCTTAGAGGCAAGAGGAAGAGCACATTTGGGCTATCTATTTGTTGCTGTGGGATAATCTGTATAGTGTGAATATATATTACTCTCTTTGGTTAATAATAGAGCTGTTTGGCCTATAGCAAGGCAGTATAAAGTTAAGTGGGACAATCAAACTGAGGACTGGGATGAAGAAGGGCAGATGTAGCTAGAAGTTTTCCTGTGTCCTACCTGGTCCCACAGCCGCTCAGACCCAAATAAACATACAGAAGCTTATATTAATCACAAACCATATGGCCATGGCCTATGGCTCAAGCTTCTTGCTAGCTAGCTCTTATAACTAAATTCAGCCCATTTCTGTTAATCTATATGTTGCCACATGTTCCATGGCTTTACCTGTGTGCCATTACATGCTGCTCCCTGCACAACAGGATGGCATCTTCCCTGCCTTTCCTTTTTTCCTTTCACTATCTCCCTTGGATTTTCCTGCCTGGCTCCATCCTGCCCTGCCATATGCCAAACGGCTTTATTTATCAACCAATCAGAGCAACATATATTCACAGCACACAGAAAGACATTTCACAGCAGGCAGAATCAAGAGAGATGCCAGTGAGACACCCAAGAAGCAAGATGCTAGAGGACCAATAAAGCCATGGGCCATGTGGCAATACATATCTTAATAGAAATGGGTTAATTTAAATGTAAGAGCTAGTTAGTAATAAGCCTGAGCTATCAGCAGAGCATTTTGTAATTAATATAAGCATTTGTGTGTTTATTTGGGACTGGACAGTTGGGACAAAAAAACTCTGCCTCCATTTAAAATTTGCTTTAGGAGAAAGTATCTGTGGCTTAAGTCCTGTCTGGGTTGCTTTCATGTGTCATCTATTCAAGTTATCCTTTACCTAGGATTTATTTCAGTATAAAAGAAAACTTTACTTTCAAATCCATAGTCTAGGTTACAAAATCCCCCTGGCCCAGTTGTGTGTGGTGGAACACACCTTTAATCCCAGCACTTTGGAAGCAGAGGCAGACAGGTCTCTATGAATTTGAGGCCAATCTGGTCTACATAGTGAGCTCCGGGCCAGCCAGGGATACACAGTGAGAACCTATCTCAACCCGTGCCAAAAGAAAAGACTCCTACCATATATTAAAGCAAAGAAAGGATCTGTTGAAGGGTTTTAAGTTGGATAATATGCTGGATGCTGTATTTGCACATTACTTAGGCTATGGTGTTAGACTCATTTAAGGAGCAGCAGAAGAATTGTTACAATACTACTCTGAATCTTCCCTACCATTGGTATCTCCATGACCTTGGGTATAGGTGATTGGCATTTCTAGAAGGGTGTCATAGTTTATCCAGTACACTCTTTCCACTCTGTTACTCCATTTGGTCTTCACAATAACCCTCTAAGACACAATAATATCATCAGCCAGTTTTAGACTGACTGATCAGAAAGCTCAGAGTAGTTATGCATTTCCCTCAGATTCACACAGTTTGTAGGTGAGATGAAACAAAAGCTGTTTTAAGGATAATGCCCTAGCTTACCCTCAAGAACTTCACAGTAAGACCCTATTTCTGAAGTTACCACATACTTGAGTCATAGAACATGGAGAGATCAAGCTGGTCCTCACCTGGAAGCTTCATCCTTACTGACTAGCCTTCATAGTACTGGAAGTTGCTGTGAATGCAACTGGAGGCAAAAAGTAATCATCCATCTCACCCAGCTGTGAACCCAGAGAGCTATAATTACAGCCAGCCCTGGCAAGGGAAGTCATTGGTTTAGTAGCACAAATGTCATGGAAGTGACCAACCACTTTTTGTCTTGATTTTAAGGCTGGGGCCACAATATAGATGACCTGGCATGGTTATCATGGGTAAGAACCTGTGGCAGATAGGTCATAGATCATAGTGGAGAACCTGCTACTATTTTTAAACTGATTTCTAATGACTTATTGCAGACCTGTAAATTAGTACATCTTCTCATCAGAGAAGATTCTTCATGCAGTAGGTTGTTATTACCACAGAGACCCACAATTGGTCAAAATGCAGATAATATGAGACTGCAGAGGAATTAGCCCATAATATGGCATCTGTGTTTCATCCTTCCCCATAAGACTCAGGGATCAGTGTGGATGAGGGAGCAGAAAGGTTGTAAGAGCCAGAGGTCATGGATGACTGCAATAAAACAAGTGTTTTCTGGACATCTCAGGTCACTTGCTCATGTGTATTCACAGCAGTTGTGACAATATGCACAAGACCTGTGCAAGATCAAGCCAGACAAAGTCCCAGCATAAGAGAGGAGGTGGACATAAAGTTCTACCTCTAGGTCAAAAGCTATTGACAACAGATAGCTGCTGAGAGTTGAAGAGTCAGTTTTCTTTAAGAGTTGACTATACTCTGAGGGCTGTCCCCACACCCAAAAGTATTTGGAAAATATAAATTGTACTTGATGTGCTTTTAATAAAAAAATGCAAACCTGGGTGTTGAAGAATATTATTTTAAGGTGTGTTACTTTTGTTTATGTTGCATTTGTTTCACTCTGTAAATTTGTGTTACTGTGCCTGTCTAAAACACCTGATGTTCTAATAAAGAACTGAACAGCCAATAGCAAGGCAGGAGAAAGAACAGGCGTGGCTGGCAGGCAGAGAGTATACATAGAAAGAGAAACCTAGGAAGAGAAAAAAAGAGCAAGAGAACAAGGAAAGAGCAAGAAAAGAAAGGGCCAGCCACACAGCCAGCCATGGAGTAAGAGTGGAAGTAAGATTATAGAAGTAAGAAAAAGTAAAAGCCCAGAAGCAAAGGGTAGATGGGATAATTTAAGTCAATAAAAGCTGGCAAAAAAACAAGCCAAGCTAAGGCCAGTCATTTATAATTAAGAATAAGCCTTTGTGTGTGATTTATTTGGGAGCTGGGTGGTGGCCCCCCAAAAGAGGAAAGACAAACAACAACACTTGGCTCAGTAGGGAGGTAGGAGACCTTGGAAGAGTCGGGGGAAGGGGGTAATTATGGTCAAAATACATTGTATGAAATTCTAAAATAATCAATTAAAATAATTGTTAAATTATGTATAGAAAAATATTTTTACATATTTTAACTTCTACCTAATAAAATGATGGCCAGATAGTGGCAGCACACACCTTTAATCCCAGCATTTGGGAGGAAGAGGCAGGCAGATCTCTGTGAGTTTGAGGCCAGCCTGGTCTACAGAGCAAGTTCCAGGACAGACTTCAAAGCTACACAGATAAGCCTTGTCTCAAAAAAAACAAATAAACAAATACAGAAATAAATACATAAACACATAAATAATAAAAAATAAAATGAAAACATGGAAAAAGTGGCAAATAGCTTTTGCCTTTGGATAATATTTTAGTCAGTGTTTTATTGCTGTGAAAAGACACATGATCACAGCAACTCTTACAACAGAAAGCATTTGACTGGAAGCTTTCTTATAGTTTCAAAGGTTTAGTTCATTACCATCCTGGTGGGGAGAATGGTTGGCACACGTGGCACTGGAGAAATAGCTAAGAGTTCTACATCCTGATCCACAGGCAGCAGAAAGAGACTGTGCTTGGTGTGGGTTTTTGAAATTTCAAAGCCCACCCACAGTGACACACTTCTTCCAACATGACCACAGCTACTCTAAGGAGGCCACACCTATATGAGCTGATGGCGGCCATTCTTATTCAAACCACCACAGATAAAGACAGAATTTCTAACAGTTTATGAAGTGGCCTTAGTTATACTTCTGCCATTCTGTGTTGCATATAATGTACAAAGCAGCATTCTCAGCACTGATGATTTTAAAACCAAAATATGGATCAACTCTAAAAACCATTTATGGAGATGCTCCATTTCCAGCAGTATCTTGTATTAAAGCCAAAGTTTGGTTCTTTATGTAAAAATTAAATAGAACATTCATCTCATGAGAATGAAAATTTGTTTCTATCTTGAATAGTGATGAAACTCAATAACTCCTGGTTCAAGTTGCAGACATAGTCAGGAGTCCCAAGCCCCAAGGACAAGTCCCACAGGTGCCAGGAGCATCACAACTCAACAATCACTGCAGTGAAACCTGCAGACCTAGGAAGAGGACCAGATCTGGCCCAGCATAAGGCCACAGGCATGCAAGAGGAGTTCCACAACATGATGTGATAGAAGCTGTGAACCCAGGGAGGAAACCCAAGATGCCCGTCCTTGAGTAAGACCCACAGGCCTCGGGAGTCTCACAGCTCCCAGCAAAAGCTGCAGGCATGACCCAGGACAATACTTGACTGTCAGAAGACTAGAGGTAAAGCCTTTGGTCCTAAATACCAATTCCACAGAGCAGACTTCACTGCTACTATGACTTAGTCTTCTTCTGAACATCATAAACATCTACACTGAAAGAAGATTTTTACCTTGATTTTTAAAAAAGAAGAAAGGAAGAAATGAAAAAGGAAAGAAAGACTCAACTAGCAAACTAAGTCCAGATGTCCAAGCCTTGGCACAGAAACAAAACACTAAAGTATCATGTCTTCCTCCATAATTCCTCATTTCATAGTGATAGCTCCCAATGAGAACTATTTGGAAAAAAAAAACTTCTAAAAAAAGAATAATTATTACTATATTCAAACAACTGAAAGAAGACACGAATGAACAAAAGAACAAAGCATTGAGTGAGATAAGGAAATCTATTCAAGATAAGAAAATAGAATTCAATAAAAAGAATTACTGGAAAAATCAAAGTAAATTACACTGGAAATGAAAAACTCAGTAGTCTAATTGACATCTCGGTGGAAAGCCACAGAGACAGAGTGCAGCATGTGGAGAACATCTGGGCTTGTGGAGAACATCTGGGCTTGAAGACAAGGTAGAAACCTGTTGGTTCTGTTCTCTTGTGACTATGTCCTTTGCCAGAGGAGCCCGTGGTCATAAGGAGAAATTATAGTTCTTCCCCACCAGCAATCCCCAGAGCTAGACAGCAGTTCAGCAGATCTCATCGACAAGAGTCCTGTTAATCATTATCCTCTGACTGTTCCACCACTCGGCTCCTAGCTGTAACATCTATTACACTGTAAGGAATGGAAACTCCTTGTGGTTCCAGGGTTTGCCTTTTCTCTGTGTAGCCATTCTCAAGCAGGAGTGATTTTGCTTTCTAAGAGTCATTTGATGATAAATGGTGATTATTTTGGGCTCAAACTGAGTGTGAGCAGCTTCTAAAAACATGTAAATCTTCTAACAGATGCCAGGGATAATTGCTAAATATCCTACAAGACATAGAATATATCCCACACCAAAAGTTTATCTAGCTCCATATATTGATGCTATGGTTGTTAAGAAATGTCAGTTCATCCAGAAGCAACATTTAAAGAGTGACAGACTGAAGAGTAGAATCCATTATAGCTTTGAAAAAATCTACAAACTTTTACTTCCAACATGTATTTCACAAAACAGATCTGTTACATCAAGATCACAGCACCAGGCAAAATCTGGCCTGAATCTGTCTTATTTGTGTTGATATAGTAATAAAATGTTGAAAAAAATGTATTGCAGCATTTAAAATTGCAATTAAAAGTTGCATTAAAAAGCCTAGGTTTCTGACTTTTTAAAAACAGACTATCATGTTTTTACCTGTATGAAGACTATTTAACAACTGGGATAATTGGCAGGTGCTCAGAATGTGCATTTGACCTTCCTGGATGAACTGTCTGCAGGAAAGGATGATGGGCCAGACGGCCTTGTGGCATGGGCCTTTAATGCTAGGTACTTGGGGAGGCTAAGGGAAGAGAATAGCAATCAAGGCCATTGAGGCCTACAAAATGATTCCACCTGGATAATTTTAGTGAGCCCCTGTTGCAAATTAATAAAACAAATGTTCAGTGGTAGAGCACTTGCCTAGTATATGAAGCCCTTGGTTCAATCTCCAATCCTGAAAAAAGAGAAAACACAATGGAAAATTCCCAGGTCAAGACATCAGCTCTGTCACCTGCTCCTTATCATTCACTCTCACCTTAATGTTTTCCATATTAGCTTAAAGGCAGAAGTGAGGTCTCTTCATATTCAAATATTTAAGAAAGCTCAGTTCTGAGGGGGTGTAACTTTTTTCTATCTCATATGTAAATACTGTACTTACACCATCTCCACTTTCCCTCTCCTCCCTCCAAATCCTTCCAT
The DNA here is from genome assembly GCA_902168405.1 of Peromyscus aztecus. Lineage (NCBI taxonomy): Eukaryota > Metazoa > Chordata > Mammalia > Rodentia > Cricetidae > Peromyscus > Peromyscus aztecus. The sequence continues at coordinate 21,277 of CABHPQ010170403.1, forward strand.
GCTCCCCCCACCTTGCTCCCTCTCACATTCATGGCTCTCTTTCTTTAATTATTATTGAGATGATAGTTGCTGAGTTGCTTGCATGAAGATGTGTTTAAGCCTGACCAGCTGAGATTGGATAATCTATTAAGGGATTCTCTATGGAAAACACTGAACCCACCTCCCTTAGAAGCCCTTAATTGCTTGTAGCTCTTCACCAAAAAGAGATAGTCTTGTGAGGTTTATGTTGGCATATCAACTGATGTTGTCACTGTTCAGGTCTTTTTTAGGCTAATATATTATTGGGATTTCGTTGGGGTGCAGGTTTCCTGTCATGCACAGAAGACACAATCTCACAGCAGATGTCCTGGTCCTCCTGCTCTTAAAGTCTCCCTCTCCATTTTCTTGATGCTTCCTGAGCCTTAGATGAAAGGGATGTTATAATTGTGTGGATTGGGGCTGGAAAATCCATGGTCAGTTGGTCTCTGTGTTTTTACCAATTGTGGTTGGGTAGTGGTCTCTGTCTGCTGCAAAAAGACTCTTCTTTGATGAGGACTGAAGGAATAGTATTTAGAATAGTAAATCATACAGATTTAAGAAATTGGCAGTAAGTTCTACAACCTCACCAGTATGGGTAGCTGTCTAGGTTTACAGCATCAGACATGAATTCCCTACAGAGCAGGCCTTAAAACCAATTAAGTGGCTGTCAATTACCCCAAGACAAAAGCATAACTATTGCCTCTTTGGGAATATGTTGCTATGCTGTTCGTTGTATGGTTTTCAGGCATCACAGCTTGGTGGGACTATTGATTGTTTTTCTCATGTGGCTGCTTACATAGCACCTTCTGGGACTATGAGATCTGCTCCTCAAGGAAGAGACTTCCAGTTCAGATCCAGCTCAAGTTCTCCAAGTCCTAGGAAACGTCAGTTTTAATCTTCATCAAAACATTTAAAGTGTCTTTAAATTAAAAATATCAAAAGAGAAAAAATATTTCCACTAGTCTGCTTCTACTATATCATGTTTAGCTTCTAAAACTTTGAATTTAAGTCCATTCATTTAGCTTAAACAGTTTCTATGAGATGCAGAAACTCTGCAAGAAAACAAAGGCTCAGAGCCTCTTTGCTTTTCTCCTGTCCTGGAACCTCAGCAGATGCTTGAGGAACTTATTCTGGGGAGTTGAGTGACTAAAGATGGTTAGCCTGTGATACTCCAGTAAAGGAGCCAAAGCCACACTTCGGACCACCATTGGTGAGTCACTCTAGGAAGATGGGCGGAGACAGGAAGGGCTTCTGTCTCCATTTGAATCCCGATTACCTGTCCACTCATCTAGAATAAACAGAATTTGGGAACATATAGGGTTTTCAGAAAGACATGGTCTCAAGACTTAGGTAGAATCTGGTCAAATTGTCCATCCCAAAGGCATCAAAAAGAGAAGTAAGGAGCATCAGGAAACAAATGGAGAGAAAAAGAGAGAGACAGATAAACACACATGTGAGGAGGAGGGGGGGCAGAAAGAGACCAGAAGAGCACTGGAGAGACCCATGCCAGCATTTCTCCTGAGGTCCGGGGCAGTGGCCGTCACATTTCACAAACGCTGTTGCTCATTGCTTCCCACTGGCACTTATTCCTATAGGCATAGGGACAAGTTCCCAGGCATCGAGTCCATAACAAGGCATTGCTCCCTAGTCTGCATATTTCCTTTTTCTACGGTAACTTTTAAAAGATTTCCTGACAGTTGCATGGTTTTATGTCAGTGATCTATGGATACAGTCCTTATTCTGTCCTAAGCATCATTGGGGGAGAGGGAAGATGCGTTTCACTGTGATATGGACAGGAAAATAATCATTCTCAAATGCATCTCCATCCTACAGAGAAAAGCAGGTACAAAGCCCTTGAGACCAAGTTAATAACAACGGTTATAGCCACCACATTTTATTGAACAAATTAACATTGTTAAACATAATGCATAGGAAGGAGGCTAGTGACTTGTCCTGTTGGAGCTTGGTTTATCTGCTCAGAAATCAGGAAAGAGATAATAGTCAAATCCTTACATAGCCACTTTTAGCTGGCACAATATGAAAACTCCCTCTGTTTTAACCTTTATAAGGAAAATTACTTTTAAATGGAGGATCCATTTTATGTTTTATTTCTGCTTTCCCCAGAAACCTCCTTTTCTTTTTTTTCTTATTAAGAATTTTTTTATTCATTTTACATATCAACCACAGATCCCCCTCTCTTCCCTCCTCCCAACCCTCAGGCTTCCTCCCCAACCCACCCCCCATTCCCTCTTCCAACAATGTAAGGCCTCCCATGGGGAGTCAGTAGAGCCTTATACATTCAGTTGAGGCAGGTCCAAGCCCCTCCCCCTGCATCAAGGCTGTGCAAGGTGTCCCACCACAGGTAATGGGCTCCAAAAAGCCAGTTCATGCACCAGGGATAGATCCTGATCCCACTGCCAGGGGTGCCTTAAACAGATAAGCTACACAACTGTCTCACTTATGCAGAGGGCCTAGTCCAGTCCCATGCAGGCTCCACAGCTGTTGATCTAAAGTTCATGAGTTCCCACCAGTTTGAGAAACCTCCTTTTTTATCAAGTTAACCTTCAAGGCTGAGCTCATCTCACCACCTCAACTTATAAAATGAAGTGTTAGTTCATCCAGAATCACAACTAAGAATTAAGTTTTGTCCTTAACAATTATGTTCCAAGCTAAATCATTTCCATGCACATATAAATACTGTGTTAAATAGTTTACATGCACACTTCTCATCCTCCCAACAGAGTAATTTGTCTCATAATTTCCATTTCACAGATTAAGAAACATTCCCAAGTAGCTTGAGCACATACAGCTAATACTGGCTCCTTTTAGCACCACAGTGGGCTAAGTTCCTTTCAGACAGTGGGATGACCAGATTCATTTGTTTGCCCTGCCCCCAGATATCTACCCATGGTGGGTAGCTGTTGAATAATCATCATTTTCTCTACAATGCATATGCTTTTATGGAAATAATCCCTTTTCTCATTTTTTTAAGTGATAAAATAGAAGTTAAACAGATTAAGGTTGCCTGCTTGCTGCCACAAAACAAATCAGGGACAGAGTCAAATTTACAGCAGACTCTGACCTCAATGCCCCAAGCCTTTTCCACTCTACTTAGTTGTCTCTATCTCCTGTCAGGAAAACTCTTAGCCTTTCTAGTCCTTGAGTTTTACCTTCAGGAATTGGAAGGAACCCATTCTGGTATTTGATGTTGGTTTTAGAATAATTCCATGTATTTGATGTCCACTGGGAATTTCTACAAATCTTTTCATCCCTGCTACTTCCTCCTTGAGCAATCTACAAAGGGCACTGGTGACTAACCCCCCCCCCCCCCCCACACACACACACAAAGCTACAGCTCTCCTGAGAGGCATTAAAGCCCTTCTTGGACTGCTCAGAGGAGGCTGCAAGAGAAGAAGGCAAACATGATGTCAACACTTCCTTCCTCTCCCTCCCAAGCTCCTTATTCTTATCTGAAAAGATGTCAAGAGGTTCTTAGGAACTTCTGCCAGGCCTCAGCTTGAAATATAGCACTGAAGTACTGACACTAGAGGCCAAGCTATGCCAGAGTCAGTCACTGTGATGAAATTCATGCCTCACCTTGATAAATGTGATGTTTACTGATCCACCCTGGAAATCCAAGAAGAGGTGGGATTTTTGGAAGCCACATTTCCCAGATGCGTGGGTTAGGCTGGGGTCAATGTTGAAGTGTCTCTGGGTTGCAAAATCCTAAATCAAATAAGATAGAGCCATTCAGTAAGAGAGCAGAGGAAACTCAAGCCAGAGACACAGAAGTACAAGCTATTAAATGAGCAATAAATAAATAGATATTCATTTGAATACCACAGACTCCCCTAGTGAATGGCACCCTCTCACGCCCAAGCAAGTGCTTAAAAGCTTTCTTCAAAGAAATTCCCCATGATAGGGACTTCTTAATGGGTAACTCATAGGAGGCAAACTGCATAGAATTCAATTTTTGTTCAGTTCAATGTATTGAAAGGTGATAGAGGGAGGAGCTTGTATTGAAGGTACTTCTGCCTCAAATACAGATATGTGAGTTCTTTTTTAGGATAAAAACTAAAAAGAAAATAATTTATTATGGCTCCTTCATAAGTAAAATGCTTTATATATTCTTGTTAACTTGGATTTTTGTATGAACATCACAGTGGACAGGAACCATAGGGAACATCGGGTTCTGAGAGTAGAACTGAGGCTAGGAAGTCATGGAGAGGGACAAGGCCAGGCTGTGACTGTCATTCAGCATCCCTAATATTGCCAGTGCTGGCTCCAAGTGAGAAGTATACATGCTGAAGTTCTCTTTGCCTTCCCCATTTTAACTTTTCTTCTGGAACACATTCCTTTATGGTAAAGAACAGTGGAAAGATAAACCCACAGCTAGCTACCTGTCTCACCTAAAGACAGTTTGTAGAGAACTGCTTTTTTCTGTCTCATGAATGCTGAGATTAAAGGTGTGCGCCACCACCACCCAGCAAGAACTGCTCATTCTTAGCAAAACAACTCCAGTCAGACTTTGAAAATAGCTTTATCATCCTATGACCCCAACTTACCGAATCCTTTTCTTGAACGATCAGCTCTATCCCCATCTCTGCTTTTATACAGAGACTGCTTCCATTTAGGACTTCATAAGTTCCAGTCTTGGCTGGTGATGACCGGGTTGCAAGAGTGGGCCCAGGAACTATGGGGGAAGGGGAGGTTGTCGAGCTGTCCTTGTGTGTAGGTACTGATGTTCCTGGGACATAGGTGGGTGGCGTTGGCTTCTGATTGGTTGTGCTTTTGTGTGATGCTGTGAAAAATGTTTTGAAGAGGGTAGTCTGACCACCAGGTTGGGGAGTTCTCCCAGTTATCTGGTTGACAGTGGATGGACTCGCTCCAGTTGTATGAATTGGTAAATGTGCCACTGAACCAGGGCCAATGGTACCTTCAGTAGATGAAGCAGTCATGTGTGAGTTATTAGGTGTGACAAAGGTGTAGCTAACTGGGCTGCTGGGGAGAAGGCTTTTTGTAGTTCCTAGGATTATCGTTTTGATTGTTGTGTGATCTGTGTTTTCAGAGGTGGAGGTTTCAGCAGCCATTTGAATGTGATCATCCCTTCTTGATCTCACTGCTAAAGTTACATGACGTGTTTGGTTAGTCAGCTGTAGAAGAGGTTTTGTTGTGATCTGTCCTGTTGCTGTTGAGGCATATTGAAGATAGTCTCTGGTTTTTGTAAATTCTTTTTCTCTTACTTGATGGCCACGTAAAATTACTGCAAATTAAGAAAGCAAACATGTTACAGGCACTGACCAAATGCTTACAAGGTCCCTCTTTTATTCCCACTTTAATGTGCTCATAAGTAAACCGGTGTGCACAGTTTCATGTTTGGGGAAAACTTTCAAAGGTTGCAACAGTGAAGTGAAGATCACCAAAGACTCGAATACCGGGCCATCACTGTAATGTTTTGGTTTGCACATGTGTTCTTTACATGTTTATGACCATATGCCAGGCATTCTGCATGTAATCCCTTCATCTACATAGGTTTTGGTACCAATGCACACCAAAGTGGTCATGTTCAACTGTCAAACCAAAATGAAGTCATAAAATGCCCTGGAGTGAATAGTGGCTACGATTATTTTATAGATTGAGGCAGCATTAGAATTATGGGGTTTTATATTTTTCATGGAATTGTGTAATTCCAAGTTAAAATAAGTCTAACAAGTTATTTAGTTTAAACCATAATCTGATGAGTAAATTGTGCTTAATTGAGATATATTCATACAGTCTATGCTTAATTGCTCCCAATGATGAGAGACTACTTTCTCAAAAGATAATCCCTTCCATATTATTTTTTCTAAATATAGACCAACTTCTATTATTTTCTTAATCTTTTGAGCAATCCAGTCTTTATTAACTAAGAAAAAAGTCAGGGTATAATTGTTCTGGTCCTTCATGTTTTGGTTTAAATGCTAGCTCTTCACAGTGTCTTCCTTTTTCTCCAATCACCATGGTTCTCCATCTCAGTGATATATTCATTGTTTTGGCTTCACGTATCACCTCTTGTACTCACATATGGGGAAAGTATCAAAATATTTAATGATCACATTGCCAGTAGGTGTGAGTAGAAGTCCATCCTTGAAGAAATGTTTACTTGTTGGTTATGCATCTCACTCACTAGATTAAAAGCCTAAAGTTGAGTATTATGTGCATAGTTTTCACCACAAGTGCCTGTGCATAGAAAGTGTTCAGTAGCTATGATTTGGATGAGTAAGTAAAGGAGGATAATAGCCTTGGAGACATTCTAGACTTATTATACAACTCAAATAAGTTGATTTCTTTGAAAACCTTCAGGACAATTGAGTACATAGTGTCACAAATTCTCTCCAAGGATATCCTTTAGAGATAGAGAGTTTAAGACCTCTGTCTCTCTTTCATCCAGATTCTATCCTTGCCTCTTTTTAAGCACAAATAAACCCAGAAAAGTAGACAAAATTCTTAAACTGGTCCTTGGAAACACTTTGATGGTGTGTGCTGGGAAACAGCTCTGTCTCTTCAAGCTTCTTTGGTTCTATTGCAGTTACTCAGACATTTATGCTGTAGTTACTGACTCTGGGCTGAAACTTGAAAAAAAGATACAAAGAGAAAAAGGGACATGACTTTACCCTAGTATTTATGAAATCCTCAGGTTTGTTACATTCAATATAGTCTATAAGTATCTTTAGGTCTCCTTCTATTCAATATATTTTTGAGTGGTTAATTTTTCTGTGTTAGCAGGTAATGACAAAACCTTTGGTGTTTATGCTACTGAGGACCAAATTCAAGGCGCTTTGTATATCACAGGCAAGCACTATACTACATACCCTTAAAACTTCTTAATTACTGGACACTTAATACATGATGGCTTCAAGTCAAAGGTATTTCTTCTTCATCCTACCACAAAGACACTTGCTCAACCATGTTCATTGCTGCTCTAATTATAATAGCCAGAAATTGGAAACAACCTAGAAGTCCCTCAACAAAAGAACAGATAAAGAAAATGTGGTACATTTACACAAGGGAGTATTACTCAGCAGTTTTAAAAACATGAAATCATGAAGTTCACAGGTCAGTGGATGTAACTAGAAAAAAAAATCCTGAGTGAGGTATTCCAGACCCAGAAAGACAAATATGGTATGTGTTCATTTATATGTAGATAGTAGCTGTTAAGTCAGGGGTAACCAAGCTACAATTCATAGAACCACAGAGGATAGGTATAGAACAAGGGACTAATGTAGGCAGAGAGATTTCATTAGGGAAGGTAAATAGGATAGTTATGGATGGATGGATGGATGGATGGATGGATGGATGGATGGGGGCTGGAACAAGAGGATCAAGTGGGGAAAGGGAGGGGAGAAAGGGAGAAGGGGAGGAAATTTGTGGAGAGACAGTTAAAATTAGGGCAATTTGAAAGGTAGGATGGAAACCTAATACAGTAGAAGTTTCCTGAAACATACACATGTGTGAAGATGATCTAAATGATATCACCAATAATACAGGAGACAGAGCCCCAAAAGGAAATTGTCACAAATGAAGTTTCCAGTCCTGAGATTGGGTTACACCTAATTGAGCTGTTTGCCAAATGGGTCCCATGGGAAGCTCCAAACAATCCAAGTTATTGTCAAGACTAGAGCTTTCTCTCTACAAACTGATGGTAAAGTCCCATGGCTGAAGACAAAACCTACACAACTCATTGAACATGGAGAAGTCAAGCTGGTGCATATACAGAGCCTTCACTCCATGGGCTAGCATCTTTGGTACAGGACACTACTCTGCACACTAAACTAAAAAAGAAACATAAACACCAACCCAGCCACAAACCCTTAGATCAACAATGTTGACCTTCCTGAAATATATGCAGGTCAATAGTGGTACAAAGCTTGTGTGGGGGAGTAACAAACCAATATCTTATTTGACTTAAGACCCACTCCATTGGGAGAGCAAAGAAAGAGATGCCATGATAAATGAAGACACCATGGGAATAGGGGAAAACAGGGTGCTATGGAAGTTCCCAGGAATCCACAAGGATGACCCCACCTTAGACTACTGGCAATAGTCGAGAGGGTGCCTAAACTGGCCTACTCTGGTGATCAGATGACTGAATACCCTAACTGTCATCATAGAGCCCTCATCCAGTGACTGATAGAAGAAGACGCAGAGATTCATGGCCGGGTCCCAGCTGGAGCTCCAGGAGTCCAACTGATGAGAGGAGAGATTCTATAAGCAAGGGACAACAAGACCATGATGGGCAAAAGTACAGAGACAACTAGCCAAACTAGTGGAAACGCACGTACTGTGGACCAATAGCTGAGGAGCCTCCATGGTACTGGACTAGGCCCTCTGGGTAGGCGAGACAGTTGTTTAGCTTAAACAGTTTAGGGGGCCTCCAGGCAGTGGGATCAGGACCTGTCCCTAGTGCATGAGCCGGCTTTTTGGAGCCTAGTGCCTATGGTGAGACACTTTGTGCAGCCTTCATGCAGAGAGGAGGGGCTTGGACCTGCCTCAGCTGAATGCACCAGGCTCTGCTGACTCCCCAGGGGAGACTTTGCCTTGGAGGAGGTGGGAATGGGGGATGGGTTGGGGGAGAAGGCTCAGGGCGAGAGGAGGGAGGACAGGGGAATCTGTGGTTGGTATGTAAAATGAATAGAAAGTCTCTTAATAATAGTAATAATAATAATAATAATAATAATAATAATAATAATAAAGACCCACTCCATGAGATAGAACCCATACCCAACACTGCTTGGGTGACCAAAAGCCAGATACTGGACAGCATAGGGACCTAGGATAAAATCAAATACTACTGTTCTAAAAAAAAAAAAAAGTAGCAATAAAAATGCCTCCTAATAGCCATTCTGCTATACTCTTGAATCTGTTCCTTGCTCACCCACCGTCATCAGAGAAGCTTCTTCCTGCAGCAGATGGAAACAAATACAGAGGACCCACAGCCAGACTATGTGTAAAGAGTGAGAGACCTTTGGAACACTCAGCCCTAAATGCTATGCCTCCATCAAATCCCTTCCCTCAGGGCACCGAGAACCCTGTGAACGAGGAGGTGGAGGGCTGGAGAGATGGCTCAGAGGTTGAGCACTGACTGCACTGGCTGCTCTCCCAAAGGTCCTGAGTTCAATTCCCAGCCACCACATGGTGGCTCACAACCATCTGTAATGAGATCTGGTGCCTTCTTCTGGCAAGCAGGGATACATGGAGACAGAACACTGCATACATAATAAATAAGTAAATAAATCTTTTTAAAAAAGAAAAAGAAAAGAAAGAGGAGGTGGAAAGAATATAAGAGCCAGAAGGGATTAAGGACAACAAGGAAACAAGGCCTTCTACATCAACACAAGCAAAGCTCGTATGAACTCAGAAACTGAAGCAGCATGCACAGGGCCTGCATGGCTCTGTACCAGGTCCTTTGCAGATGTATTATGGCTTTCAGTTTTGTAGTTTTATTGGATTCCTGGAGAGTTCCTCCAGTTCTTGTGTCTTCTCTTGGTCTTTTTTCCTTCTGTTGATTTACCTTGTCCAACTTTGCTGTGGTAGTCTTTGTTTTCTCTAATTATATTATATTTACATTTTTAAATGAATGAGTGAGTGAATGAATGAATGACTGAAAACCTAGCCACTGGGGTAAAGATTAATAATTGAACTGTCACTTAATACCTGCTGGAAAAGGGAAAGAAAGGTTCCTTCTCTGGAGTGACACTGGGTATATTAACCGCTCCAGGACAGGCCTCGTGTTCAGGAGTAGCTGACCAACACATCATGGATTGCACAGTGTTGTAGTGTGCTTGTATTTGGTTACAGTTTGGAGGGTTTGTTGTTGTTGTTTTTATTGTTTTGCTTTTCTTTTGGGCTGTGGTTTTATTTTGTTTACTTGTTTGGGGGTACTTGTTGTTATATTGGGTTTTTGTTTGTTTTTTGAGAAAGAACTTAAATTTGTGTGGGTAGGGAGGGGGAGATGATCTGGAATAACTTGGGAGAGGGGATGAATATGATCAAAATATATTTAAGATTTAAAACGGTTTTAAACAAGAAAAAAAGAAGAAAGTGATGGCACCCAATCTCAGAAAGAAAAAAATCCATCCCCCATATGTGAGTACTAGCCAATAATGTATACACGTAAGCAAACAAATGTGTTCAGTGTAACACTTAGAAAAGAGAGCATGAAATGATAATTAAAAAGACAAAATGTTTACTAATGTGTTCACAAAACAATAAGAGGGGAAGGTAATGCCTCCAAAGCCCAGCCTCTTCCTCAGCAATGAAACCTTGACTGTAAGCTGAGCCTGTGTTTGGGGAGTAAATCATCCTGCTTTCACTTCCAACTGGGTGAGAGTATGTGCATAGGCAGCAATTTTTACTTTTTATGTTAGCTTAAAATGATAAGTTGTGAGTTTTTTCCCACAGTGCTAGTGAGTGGATCTGATGCCAAGCCAACACTACCATTTCACTATATCCCCAAATCATTTCTTTTCTGTACTTCTGAGAACATAAAATTGTAATCCTGAAAGAACAGCGCAAACAAAAACTACTTGGATTAAGGCAGCTGCCACAAGATTCATGTAACAATGAAGGCCTCCGTGTCCTCCACTCAAGCATTCAGCAGCGCAGCGTAGACTGAGTCAGTGGTCTCATGAGCTAAATTAGTAGTTCTAGAAGGAACTAGAAATTAACTGGTACACTTGCTAGCAGAACAGAACAACAACCCTATAGAACTCAATATCTTGTGTATAAAACACTCAAGTAAGAGTAGGTACTTAAGACAGTCGGTGATTATTCTAAGCAACCTTTCTGAGTTGATTGTGGAATGGCAGTATTTTAATAACCTTTTTGATGCCTTAATTTACACCTTTGTGAGATGATTTAACTGGTCAGATGACAGCTGATGTAGCTTCGAATGTCACTATTTACATAAAATAAACCACTCATGTTCAAGGAAAACAGAGAATGCAGTATGTGACTAGTAACAACTCCAATTCCTAAACCATGGCTCAGTCCTCCTAGATTAAGGTGATTTTTACAAACTCACATTGATATATAGTATTCAGACTAACATGGTTGCCAGAGGCAATGTCTTCTGGGGTTGATACCCATTCTAACTTCCAGAAATTCAACTCAAGTCATAAAGGTCCTTGGGGAAAATAGAAGGTGTTTCCCATCTATGTAAGCTAACATGTTTTGAATGTCTTCACGCTAAATACCTGGAGTAACAGAAGCCATATCTATAGCCCTTCCTGCCTCACCTTAGGTCCAGGGCACATGTGAGCATTCAGATTTAAGAGAACTAGATAAAGCTTGGGCACCACAGAAAATGGGCTCTGCCACTTACCAGCTAGGGACAGGAAGAGCACGGCCACTGCAGAGAGCTGCCCAGACATGTCAGATGAGGTTGATCCACTGCTGCTGTGTGCTTGGCTGGGCACAGGTGGGCCTTCTGAACAGCAGGAATGAAGTCAGTTTCAGAGCAGGTTCACAGAACATCAGGAACACCAAACGCCCTGCCTTTCATCCACTTGTGACAGAGAAGCTGATCTCACTCACATGAAGACAAGTAGCTAATAAAGTTAAGGATTTGCTGCACCGTGAGGGAAACCACAGGCAGCTCACAGTGGGAAAGTAAACACTTGCCTCTTCCTGGAGTGTTTGTGGGAGGTGAAGGTGTGGATGGGGGCTGGATATGGTGAAGGACAACAGAAATCATTTCTCCAAAAAGGGTGGCAGATCCGTGGCAGTTCCTTCCCTTATAACTTGGGTCTCCTCTTTATGTAACAGCTTGAGGCCATTTCTGTAAATCTTTGTCAGCCAGTCCTTCAGTCACGAGGTTGAACAGTAGTTCTAGAACAATGTCTCTGAGTATGAGGCATGCCGGTGTGATGTTCATAGCTACCTCACTTGCAATCTTGTGGGAACTAGGGAGATAGGGAGTTGAGTCTGGATCTGGCCATTCACCAGACGAGTTACACTGGTGACTTTTTGTTGTGAGTATACTAATGTAAAAAGATAGACAAACGGCCGGGCAGTGGTGGTGCGCCTTTAATCCCAGCACTTGAGAGGCAGAGGCAGGCAGATCTCTGTGAGTTCGAAGCCAGCCTGGTCTACAAAGCAAGTTCCAGGAAAGGCGTAAAGCTACACAGAGAAACCCTGTCTCAAAAAACCAAAAAAGATAGACAAACGAATTTGTGTTTTCTCACAATGTTAGGATCTATCAGATAACAATAAATTCACAAGTGGTTCAGTGGTAGCTATTTGCTAGATACTTTTGCTTTGCTTGGCAGAGGGGAACATGGGTTCTTTTATTCTAATCTTAATTATTAATATTAACTCAGATCACTCACACACCACACTGTGTGTGTATGGGTGTGTGTGTGTCTGTCTGTGTATGTGTGTGTGTGTGTGTGTGTGTGTGTGTGTGTGTGTGTGTGTGTGTGTACAGACTATAGATTATCTATAAAAAGCTAAGAGGTCACAGCAGAGTTAAAGAATTTTTGGAAGTGAATGTTTTTTTTTCATTTTAATTGGTTCTATATATTTATTGCTAAAAATTAAAATGACAAAATTGCCTTTATTGCAAATATCTAAAAACTAGAAATCCAATGATATACTCTCCTTTTTACCCTGTAACCAATTTACCCTAAATTCCATTTATATTCTTTCAAGTTCTTGAATTTCATCTCAGACCTGAGGCTTCTAAAATCACAAATACTTGAGACTCACCTGTGCTTCTTTGGGTCACATAAAAACGTGAAGGTATAATGAAGTCACATGCTTTCAAACTGCATATTCCATACAGATCACTGGGGACAAATTAGGAAGAGATCCCAGCACCAGAGAACTGAAAGAAGCTAAATGCATCAGAGAACTCACACACGGATTATCAAAATGACTGCTGTGCAGGTCAGTCTCAAAACAGCTTTCACATCTGCTGCATGGCATTTTCCTTATTTTGCATTCTCGGAAGGATCCCGTCCATGATCCAGGCAAAAGCACAGGCACATCTGAATGGAGCCCTTCTTTCTTCATTCTGGTCTCCATTAAGACCAGCATTTCTTTGTTGCCAACCCACATAAATCTTTCCAGTTTTGCTATAGGATCATTTTACATTGATAGTAATGTCCAGTAATTTCCCTGGGAAAGGCACCTTTAACCTCACACAGAATTCTTTCTCTCTGTCCTGGGTTTGGCACTATTCTGGTGGAGGGGAAGAAAGCTTGGTGCTAGAGTGGAACATAAGCTTTCACAGGTCCTTTGCTAACATTTCTGACTGTGGGCCTTCTGAACCTTCTGAGGATTTTGTTCTCAGGACACCTGAAGAGATCCTGGTTTCATGGTAGGGTTAAACATCTATGATGGCTCCATGATGAAGGGCAGAAGCCTCAAATGCCAGATCCAAACAAATATGCTTAGTCCTGGAAGAGACCAAAGTCGTAAACTCCATCCGCAGAGGAGAGACAAGATCTAAATGTAAATTTTAGGAATGTAAACAGAATTCCTGTTGGTAAGACAGGGACCCGCTGAGACATAGGGAGGAAGATAGAGAAGTTATGGCGGCTGTGAGTGCCATGGGTGTGGAAGAGAAGATACAAAGTTGAGCACAGCTACAGAAGTGAGAGACCAGGACCAAATCCAGATGAAGGAATGGAGACCAATGGAGAGCACAACCAGATGAGTGAACAGAGGAACAAACAGAGGTGAGAAAGCCATATCAACAATGGGGACTAAGATAAACTGAAGCCCTGGGACATTTGGGAGTTCTCTGCTTGCCAGTCCTTCACACACACAGCAGGTTGTCAGACAGAAGGTGGGTGCAACAATGCCTTTGCAGAGCTACAAGGCAGGTTGGTGGGACAGAGCCTTTGCAGAGCTGTAAGTTCACCTCTTTATGGAGTTTGGAAAAGAAGTTAAACTCTTCCCTAGGTCTGGTGTGCAAAATAAGCTCTTGGGTATTATTTCTCTGATACGATTTTAATATACCCATGTTCCCCTATCATCTCAGTTCACCCCAATAAATATATAGAGTGAGCCGGGCGTTGGTGGCGCACACCTTTAATCCCAGCACTTGGGAGGCAGAGGCAGGCGGATCTCTGTGAGTTCGAGGCCAGCCTGGGCTACCAAGTGAGCTCCAGGAAAGGCGCAAAGCTACACAGAGAAACCCTGTCTCGAAAAACCAAAAAAATATATATATAGAGAGAGAGAGAGAGGCCCCCCTTTATTTCCAGGAATAAGTCATTTATCTGTCTGTGTCACATGGGTGGTGCCATCACCATCTATCCTGAAAATGGAGTCAAAAGCTGCTTATGAAAGGGAGTCTCTCAAGTGCAAAGCACAGTTTGAAATACCACGGCTTTACACAATGTGAAGTATCTTAGAGCAGAGCACAGTCTGATCTCAACTCTCTAAGCCTCGGTTTCTTGTGCTGTATGGTGAAGGTAAGCACATCTTGTCACACTCAGTTTTACAAAACAAACATTCCAAGGACACAGAAAACACCCACAGTCTTTGAAAGACAACCTTTCACTGACATCTTTCCTTTCTCTATTAGTTAGAAAAGATGCTGGCGATCTGTCTGTGGGCTGAGAACTGGATGAGGTGTATGTGCATACTCTTCTGATGATTGATGTTCAGCATTTAGCCCAATCACAAGTCATCCTCTGCATACAACTTTTGTCACTATTTTACCTTACCCTATTGGTCAAAAGACTGAATTAAGTATATATCCCAAAACTTGCACTAGGGTTGAAAATGTAACTTTGTGCCCATCAGTTGAACCTCAATAACTGTCTACTTTCCAGTCTGTGGGTCAACCCTTTCAACGGACAATAAACAGTATGTTCCGGGTGCTCTTTCTATTCCATCTGAGTCCCACAAGTACCCTATGTGGACTCTACTGTTATTATTGCTATTCTCATTTTGTAGAGAAGTAATTGAGTTGTCCAGGATCATTTAGATAAAAATAAAAATGCTGAGCAATGAATCCAAGACTGAGAGTCTAGACTGTTATATTGCTGAAAAAAAGTTCAAGCGTAACATATGGCATCTGGTTTCAAGTTGTTTGCTGTCTAGTTGAGAAACAGTATCTACGATATGCAATAGGCAGAATGACTGAGCAGTTTTCTGCTGGAGTCACATCACCTAAAGAATGCAATTATAGTCGGACTTTCTTTGGACTGTCAACTCCCAAATAACAACATGGAGATTTCTTATTAATTGTGAAAGCTTGGCTTTAGCTTAGGCTTGTTCCCAACTAGCTCTTATAACTTAAATTAGCCATTTATATTAATCTACATTCTGCCACATTTCTCGTTACCTCTCCTCCTTACTGTACAGTCAACTTCCCTAGTGTTTTGCTGGTGAATTCCCTGCACCAGATTGTAACCCAGAGTTCATATCTCTGCCCAGAAGTCCCGCCTATCCTCCCCGCCTAGCTATTGGCCATTCAGCTCTTTATTAAACCAATCAGAAGGTGCCTTGGCAGAGATACATCTTCACAGTGTACAAAAAGATTATCCCACAACATACAATAGTCATAGATGAGTTCATGGTGGGTGGCCCTTGGGAAGTCTTTGAAGGTCAGAGAATTTGAAGGTCAGAGAATCTGAATTCATTGGAGAACAACTGTAATAGGATAATTGTGTAGTAATGATATTAATTTCTACACAAGGAATCTCTCCAATATGACTGATATTGTGTAATACAAATAGCAACTCTTTAAGGTAAAAAAAAATTAAATCCCTGTATTAATGATGTGAAAGTGGACTACCCAACATCATACCACAGGCTAAGATTTGAGTTGTGGCCTATGTGATTCTGAAGCCTATATCTTTTCTGATGGTCCACAAGGATCAAAATCTTACAAGGAGTGATATAGGCTTCACTAGAAGTTTCTGAGGAGCAGTGGTAAATATGACTGAAAGGTAAGTTGATAGTTGACCCACAGAGCAGAAAGCAGGCAGAAGCACATTTGAGAAACTGAAAAAGAGACAGAGAAGTTCAGCTGGGTGGATTTGAGGCTCAACCCTCACTCTTCCAGTGTTTACTGGATTATATCTGGATACAGTATCCTCGGAAGGTGCCTAAGAGATTGTAATCTTAAGGGTCTATTTCATTGCTCCTGTTTTTTATTTGGAAGTGATGTCACTTCTGTATTTTAGAAGCAGTTGAAATTTTATATGTATTCCACTCTACCAAGAGTAAAGCAGTTGCTAGTTCCTGAGGACCTACAAAGATAAATTTCAAGTCCTGAAAGCCATGCTCCTTTTAAGAAATTAAAGGAGGCCATAGGTCTTAGTCAGAAACTTACTTACACTTTGCCAAACTGTCTTCTAAATACTTATGTAGATCTTGACTCAGTCAAAGAAGATTCCTTTTGCAGTGGGCAGCAATCAAGTGCTGAACAAGACTTTCCAAGACAAAACCAGATTTAAACAATACTTATCCACAAACCCAGCCCTACAGAAATGCAGACTCATAGCCATTCAAAGCACTGAGAATGTGTGACTGTGAGCTCTAAGCTCTATCTATTAACTACCATCAAATCCCTCCCCAAGGCTGAAGGAGCATGGTGGAAGATGAGGCAGAAAGAATGTGAGAGCTGGAGGATGTGTGTGAGTGCCATGAAATACTGTCTGTGGAACATGCCATATCCATTGCACTCAAACCAAATACCTTTAATTACCTACACAAGACCTGAAGATCAAACCAGTCAATATTTCAGCACAGATGTGGATGGGGTTGATGAGACACCACAGCCATCTGAACATCTACTAGTAGTTGATTGCGGCTGAGGTAGAGATAGTGATTTTTCTTTGGGATTATGACCACTGGTGGATTGCCTATGCTCCAGCAGATCTTTGCACACCCATGAGTATGGCCAGTACTAGCGTCATGAGGAAAGATGTAATTTAAAAAAAAAAAAGACATGGAGTTGGGAGGGGTTGTGTCAGAGGGCTCCTGGGAGAGCTGGAGGGGAAATGGAGCAGAGGCTTGGTATGATCATAACTCATTGTATCCATATATGAAAACATCAAAGAATGAAAGCACTGATTAATAAAAGATATTAATACAAAATCTTAGGAGTTTGGGAGGCAGGGACAAATAACAGAGCAAATGAGTCTCTTGGAAACCTCTGTCTAATGAAGGGTTAAGAAGTTCTTAGGAGCTGGGACCAGATATCAAATAAGTGTCTCTCCATGAATCACAAAATCCCGGAGCTCTGACTTTCAGTTTTTCCAAGTTATTGAATTTATTAGCATAAAGTTCTTTAACATATTCCCTTATTAGCCTACAATATTCCAGCGTATCCAGTGATGTAACTTCTTTTACTAATAATATTGGTAACTAATATTACCTTTTTAATAATCAGTCTGTCTTAAGGTTTGTGTTAGTTCCTTGTCTCATCATTCTAGTAGAAAATCTGATAGAAACAACTTATAAGAACAGAGGATTGTTGGAGCCCATAACTCAGAGAATATAGATGATCATGGCAGAGAAGGCCCCTGGTGCCTCTATCTACCACAAGAGAGGCTGTCAGCTTAGCTTGTTACAGTTCAAGAAAATTGAAAGCAGAGTGCTCTTACAGGAAGTGGAGCCAGCCTATAACCCTCAGGTACTGCCTCTGTGACCTTAATCAGGCAGCTAGATCCCATATCTAAAATAATAAAGGATTCCACAAGTTTCTAGTACCAACAACCAGAGACCAAGTATTCAAACACAGGATCCTATAGAGGAGATTTCATTTTCAAATCCTAACAAAGTTGATCAGTCTTATTTGTGATGTCAAAGAACCAAAATTTGGTCTCATTGGATATCTTTATTTTTCTTCTCTTTTCTATTTAATTTATTTCTATCTTATTCTTTTATTCTTTGTTGTCTTCTACTTTACTTTTGTATTTTATTTATTTTATTCTATTTTTTGAGACAGGATTT
>CABHPQ010170404.1:0-40415 GCA_902168405.1 Peromyscus aztecus
TGAAGTGGCTTACCCCGGTAATCAGGTCTGTGAATACCGTAACTGTCATCATAGAGCCTTCATCCAGTAACTGATGGAAGTAGATGCAGAGATCCACAGCCAAGCATCAGGCCAAGCTCCGGTAGTCCAGTTGAAGAGAGAAGAGGGATTCTATGAGCAAGGAGCATCAAGATCATGATGGGGAAACCTACAGAGACAGCCAAACCAAGCTAGTGGGAACTCATGAACTTTAGACCACAGACAACTCTTCTATCCGTCCAGCTTTTACAGCATTCTGGGGGGGTTTGAACTCAGGTCTTCACACTGGCACAGCAAACACTTTTGCTCATTAAGCTGTCTCCCCAGCCCTTCTCTTTCCTTCTTGCTGCTATCTTATTCTAAAAGTCAGAAAAACAAGCAGATGATTGTACTTGCTCAGTTAGACCTAGGCAAGCCCCTGGCGGATCTACATTTCCTTCTAGGTTATAAAGTCCCAGAAGAGGGATCTTATTTATACTGTGTGCCAGGGCCCAGCTGGTGCCAGACACATGGTGAGCAAGTATGATGCTTATTGAATTCAGACTATATTATCCTGGAATAAGTGGAAGGCTAACTATATCACATCACAGTCATTTTTCAGCCCGTCCATCCAATAAATATTTATTGCTTGCCCACCATCTGCATGACTGAATTTTATGGCTAAGGGTAGAGATGGTGAAATGGACAATTTTACTTAGAAAGCAAATGCTTCCCTGGCATTCTTCCTCAAGCTTCTGGGTCAGCCTAAGATACCTTGCAACAAAGGTAAACAGAAGACTAGATGATTGCACACTGAAGCAGGTGGACTGTACTGAAGCCCCTCCTCCCCACTTACTTTAAAATACGTCACTCAAAACTGTTGTTCCAAAATGTTACTGCTTGAATTTCCAGTAAGTACGTGTTTACACATTTGAATTTATAAACGTGATGCTAGCCATATTTGGCTTTTCAAAATCTGTCCATTGAGGACCCGGATAAGATGTAAGTTGAGGAAAACAGCTGTCAGACATTCATTTGAGAAGCTGTCCCCTCTGCATCCAGCCTGAGGCCTGACTTAAGTTATCTGGTTTTTCAGACCTGACACAACTTGTCACCTTTGGCCTAATTAAAGCGTCCCCCTGTGCGATTGCTGTAATACTTACATCAGCTCTAAAACTCCAAGCATGCTTCGGCCGCTGACCACAGGAAGGCTAACAGTGCTCTACTCTCTAAGGAGTTGACCCCTCTGAGAACATGTCTTTAAATCAGCCAATCACAATACTTCAGGTAAGTTTAAGGGATAATGCCTACCAATTGCGTGTGTGTATACCTGTGTATGTGAAGGTCAGTGGACAACCTTGATGTTATTTCTCTGGTTCTGTTCCACTATTTGTCTGTCTGTCTGTTTTGTTTGTTTGTTTATTTTGAGACAGAGTCTCTCACTGGCCTGGAACACGACACATAGGCTAAGCTCCCTGACCAGCCAGCCCCAGGGATCTGCCTGTCTCTACTTCTCCAGCTCAGGGATTACCAACATGTCCACCTTTTTTAAACCTGTGTTCTGAGGGTTGAACTCAGGCTGTGGTGCTTGCAAGGTAAGTGGGTTACTGACTGGACTGTCTTCCTAGCCTGTGTCCGTGGATCTTAATGAAGGCATAGCTTCAAAATGGTTCTACTTCCCTCCCTCCTTCCCTCCTTCCCTCCCTCCCTCCTCTTCCTCTTACCACTCCTTTTGAACATAAATCCCTTCACCCTCACAGGTGACTCACACACACACACAATAGCTCCTTATGGCTGTTGTCAAGAGACAGCTAACCTTAATACCAAATTAAAACAAAGCACATACACAAACAGAACCAGCGCCGTAAGAATATGAAATCACACCAAGAGCACAGCTGCCCAGAAGGCAACAAACCCTTGCTGCAAAGGTGTAGAGAACACTTTGGGCTGAGCAGACCACATGGTCTTCAGTGCCATCATCACTCAGGCTCTGGCATCGTGATATCAGCCACACACATAAACAAGAGCAGGTGCCCCAGGGAATGTGGAGAAGGTCAAGTAAGGTGGGACAGAAGAGTGCTTGGGACCGCCAGAGCTTTCCTCCTTGTAGTTCCCTTTTGAGCATCCAGTGCTGCAAGCCTTGCCTCCCACTTCTGTTGCCTGCACTGGGATAGTCTGCATATTGCTAGTATTTCACACTTAGGAAAGCAAAGAACTAACACAATGGCCTAAGGGGGCTCGCTGTTTTAGAGGCTACCTGTCTAGCTAGCACTCCAGGGAGAAGCTTCTAGAGCCAGGGCCCTCTCTCCTTTCTCCATTTCTCTCCTTGCTTTGATGAGTTACCCTTCACCTGTGTTTTCTGTCTTTGTTCTTACCATCCAAGGAAATGGGACTTCTAAGTTGCAAATCATGGAGTCAGATTTGCATCATGTCTACAGAGTCCAGTAGCACACAGGCATAGTCCGTAGGCGAAGGAGCTTTGTGTTTCATGGGCTCCGTATGCAGAAGGGGTTTGCATTGTCATAACTTGAGTTTTGGAGGCAGACACTGACGGTTATGATAAACAGCGCTGGTGGCGGCACTGGTTACTGGCGGAAATGTCATGGGCCACGGTCACGACTACCAGAGTTACAAAGAGCTTTATTAGAAAAAAAGAGGGGATAGGCGGGAGGAGAGCCAGGCCTGGAGAGAAAGATGGCGGGAGCAGAGCAGAGAGCAGAGAAGGAACAGAGAGAGAGCTGAGAAAGAGGGTGGGGGTCTGCATCCAGCTTTTTTAAGACTCAGATTGCGTGACTACGTAGTCACCAGTGCCTGCTGATGACGTAAGACGCTAGACCCCCAGCTGCGCATGTACAGGATCCTCACAGACACGATAGAATTCTTACTCCTGTCACAGGAGACGATATGAATTGGGGCAAAATAACCTCATTTCTTCATATGATGAAGTAGTTAAAATACCTCTCTCACAGTGGTATTGGAGTGAACTATATAAAACATGTCAACAAAAGGTCAGCTGATCAGTTCAATATATATTTATTCATATTTACATAAAATTCCCTTATGTATGACATGAAAACAGAGGAGTGGACTCTTGGGGAGGAATTAGTAGGAGGGAGATCAAGGAGGGGGTAATGGAGGTGTAGGAATATGAGCTGAGTATCATGGTATATGTGTATGAAAAAGTCTAATGCAATCAATCATTTTGTATGCTAATTAGAAAAAGAACAAAAGTTTACACAAGGGACTGGTACACAGAGACTCATGTTTCTTTTCATTGTACTGCCCGAGAGCTGGAATTGTAGCTTGTGCATAAATAGTATTGAATAAATAGATTTTTCTCACATAAATGTACTGATTATGGTTTTCCCTCCCTCTATGTCTCCCAGTTCTCCCTTACTTCACCTCCCATCCCGATCCATCACTTTTTTTTTTCTTTTTTTTGGTTTTTCGAGACAGGGTTTCTCTGTGTAGCTTTGTACCCTTCCTGGAACTCACTCTGTAGAGTAGGCTGGCCTCGAACTCACAGAGATCCACCTGGCTCTGCCTTCTGAGTGCTGGGATTAAAGGCATGTGCCACCACCATCAGGCCAGATCCACCTCCTTTCTGTCTCTCATTAGGAAGACGCGGGCTTCTAAGGGACAATAGTGGAATAAAATAAAATATAACAAGATAAAGCAAAAACTAACACATCAGAATTGGACAAAACAAACAGGAGGAAAAGAGCCCAAGAAAAGACACAAGAAACAGATACAGATGCAGAGATCCATTTGTTCACACACCCAGGAATCCCATAAAAACACTAACCTGGAAATCATAATATATACCCAGAGGACCCGTGAAGGCAGGCCCTGTGCATGCTGCCTCAGTCTCTGTGAGTTCCTATGTGTGTTGATCATGTTTATCTAGAAGGCCTTGTTTCCTTGGTGTCCTCCATCCCCTCTGGCTTTTAGACTCTTCCCACCCCTCTTTTGCAGGGTACACTGAGCCCTATGGGGAGGGATTTGATGGAGACATCTCATTTAGACTGAGTGTTCCAAGGTCTCTCATTCTCTGCATATTATCTGGTTGTGGGTCTCTGTTTTTGTTCCCATCTGATGCAGGAGGAAGCTTCTCTGACGATGGCTAAGCAAGGCACTGATCTATGGGTATTGTGGCTAGAGTTTTCCTGCCTGGCCCACGGTCAGGATAAATCTCTTTCACCTGCCAGTCCCACAGCTACTCAGACCCAACCAAGTAAACACAGAGACTTATATTGCTTACAAACTGTATGGCCATGGCAGGCTTCTTGCTAACTGTCCTTATATCTTAAATTAATCCATTTCCATAAATCTATACCTTGCCACATGGCTCGTGGCTTACCGGCATCTTTACATGCTGTTTGTCCTGGCGGTGGCTGGCAGTGACTCCCTCTGCCTTCCTGTTCTTTTTATTCTCTCTGTTAGTCCTGCCT
Organism: Peromyscus aztecus; assembly: GCA_902168405.1. Taxonomy (NCBI): domain Eukaryota; kingdom Metazoa; phylum Chordata; class Mammalia; order Rodentia; family Cricetidae; genus Peromyscus; species Peromyscus aztecus. The sequence continues at coordinate 4,449 of CABHPQ010170404.1, forward strand.
ATACTTCCTGCCTAGCCACTGGCCAATCAGTGTTTTATTGGCAACACATTTGCCATACAGAACATCCCACAGCAGGGTATAGCAGAATGTCATTAGGAGTTATTTTATTGCTGTGTTCTTTTAGTAGACCAATAGTATTTGATTTTACCCTAGGTCCCAATGCTATCTAGTCCCCGGTTCTTGGTCACCCAAGCAGTGTGGGGCAGAGGTTCCACCTCTTCGACTGGGTCTTCAGTCAAAATAGATATGGGTTGGTTGCTTTCACAAGCTTTGTGCCTTTATTGCACTAGCGTATCTTGCAGGTAGAACACCATTGCAGACCAAAGGGTTTGTAGCTGGATTGGTGTTTACATTTCTTCTTTGGTCACTTGCAGAGTACCTTCCTGTACCAAAGATGCTATCACACCACAGGGGTGAAGGCTCTATGGAGGCACCAGCTTGATTTCTCCATGTTCAGTGAATTGTGTAGGTGTTGTCTTCAGCAGTGGGGCCTTGCCATCAGTTTGTGGAGAGCAACCTATAGTCTTGCCAACAGCCTGAGCTGTTTAGTTTCTCAGTTTCTTGAGGTCCCATTTATTAATCATTGATCTTAGTGCCTATTCTAGTTCTAGTGATGTTCTGTTCAGAAAATATTTTCCTATGCCATTGAGTTTAAGGCTATTCCCCATTTCCTCTTCTGATAGGTTCAGTGTATCTGGTTTTATGCTGTAGTCTTTGATCCATTTGGAGCTGAGTTTTATGCAGGGTGACAAGTATGGATTTGTTTAGATTCTTCTACATGCAGCCATCCAGTTTGACCAGCACCATTTGTTGAAGATACTGTCTTTCTGGCCTCTTTATAAAGATAAGGCATCCATAGGTGTATGGATTTATGTCTAGGTCTTCAATTCAATTCCATTGATCAATGTGTTTATTTTTGTGCCAATACCATACTATTTTTTTTTAAATTACTATAGCTCTGTAGTATACTTTGAGGGGGGGAATGCCGATACCTCCAGTAATTCTCTTATTATTCAGGAGTGTTTTAGCTATCCTGGACTGTTCGTGTTTCCATATGAAGCTGAAAATTGTCCTTTCAAGATCTGTGAAAAATTGTGTTGAAATTTTGATGGGGATGGCATTGAATCTGTGGATTGCTTTAGTAAGGTGGCCATTTTTACTATGTTAATCCTACTCATCCATGAGCATGGAAGATTTTTCCATCTTTTGATATCTTCTTCAATTTCTTTCTATTGTGTCTTAAAGTAGTTATCATACAAATCTTTCACTAGTTTGATTAGACTTACCCCCAAGGTATTTTATATTATTTGAGGCTATTGTGAAAGGTGTTTTTTTCCCTGATTTCGTTCTCAGTCTGTTTGTCATTTGTATATATATTTGTAGGTTAATTTTGTATCCAGCTCCTTTGCTGAAAGTGTTTCTCAGTTGAATTTTATGTATGCTATCATATCATCTGCAAGTAAAGGTACTTTGACTTCTTCCTTTCCAATTTGTATCCCGTTGGTCTTTTTTAGTTGTCTTATTGCTCTAGCTAGAACTTCAAGTACTATATTGAATAGGTATGGAGAGAGTGGACAACCTTGTCTTGTCCTTGATTTAAGTGGAATTGCTTTTAATTTCTCTCCATTAAGTTAGTATTGGCCATGGGCTTGCTGTAAACTGCCGTTATTATGTTGAAGTATGCCCCTTGTATTCCTAATCTCTCTAGGACTTTTTATCATGAAGAGGTATTGGATTTTGTCAAAGGTCTTTTCCACATCTAATGATATGATCATGTATTTTTTTGTCTAAATGGTGGATTATATTTATTGATTTATGTACGTTGAACCATCCCTGCATCTCTTCTAGTGGTGTTTTAGTAATATTTGTAGACAGGCCTCTTCTCATTTCCTTCTGGATAGATAGAGAAATTAGGCTAGGTATGTGTTTGGTACCCCCAGAAACTGTTTCTCATCTTCAAAACAGTATCTCTTTGGGCCATCAGAGTATAATACTTACTGTTCATTCACCCCAAGCATGAGGGATACTGATAGTCTGAAGCGTGGTTACTCTAGGCGGGGAAGTTGTAAGGCAGGAGTGGTCATGGGAACATGTGTGTAGGCCATTGTTGCAAACTTAAATGGCTTCTTAGTCCTTTTTGCACCCTATATGGTAATACTTGAGGCAGGCCATCTTTGGAGGCTAAAGGTCCAAAGAGCATGGTATAGTCTTTTGATGAGGGTCCCTCTTGACTGCATTAGATCATGGTGATGGCAATGATGAAAATGTGTATGGAACATGAAGCCAGAGATGGATTCAGGGGTTGGGCTTGCTCTTGTAACAACACAAAGGTACATTACATTCCCTCAATGCCAGTATTCTCTCTAGTGTGAGTGACGCTCACAGCTTCTCATCACAAACCAAGGCAGTGCCAACCATTTGTTCTAGTAGCCATAGTGTTCTACACTGCCACGTGCCTGCATTAAACAACATGCCATTTCCATTGGAAATCACTCTTGACCTGTACATGTGTTTTTAGTGTATTCTGTGAGTGATATTCCTGAGTCCAGTGTACAGAAAGCCATTCTGTGTACTGGAGGTGGAAAAAGTATTTGTGCAGTTGCTGGATTTTTTTTTCTTCATTTTCCTGCTAATGAACATATTCACTTGAAAGAGTGATTAACAGTTAATTATGGTTGTTCAAGCATAGGCATTGGGGAGATATTTTCTCAAAAGTGAATGAGGTTAGCCTCTCACTTCCGGGAAAACAACTGTCATAACTTGTTGGCAACGATGGAGTTGAAGCTTGAAAGCATTATTAAAATTCAGGAAAACTTGAATCTACTGCTGTGAGCTCGACAGCATCCTGGTACTTAAAATTGTTTTTCCTGATGAGATCACAGTGAAAACAAATGTGATTATTTAAAAATATTATACAGTGAAATGTGTCAACATTTGGGAAATCTGTAACTCAGTGAACAGATATTTTCCAAATGACTAATACGTGGAGTTAGACAATCTCGCACGGGTAAAAGGCTCATCTGTAGCAGGGGACAGACAACTGCTTTTGGTTTTCATGTTGTGGCTCACCGTTAGACTTGATCACTTACAGAATTTGGGTGTAGCAGCAAAGAAGAATAGCCCTAGACTTCTGAAGAGGCTACTCAAACACTTCTGCATCCTCATTACTGCACAGTTGTGTGGTGCCATTTTTACATACATGTTTTAAGCAAGCTATTATATCACAAGAGCTTGAATATGGAAGCAGATTTGAGAACACAGCAGATTTGGTTAAAGTAGGCATGAAAGAGTCCTTTGAAAAATATAAAACAATGCAAGTAGTCCCATGATTCTTTTTTTTTTGTTTGTGAAGATAGTATTTTCCCTAAAAATATTATAACTGTTAACATAGAGTCTATTTGTATTTTAATATTTTCTAAGTTTTAATTTTAATATGCCAACACTGTCAGTCATAGGAAACATAACCAGGGCTTCTTTGTGTGATTAATAATATTTAAGAGCATGAAAGGGTCTCAGGATTCAAGGCCTGCTGCTCTAAGAAGTCCAGGCCTGGGGAAATGGCTCAGTGGATAAAGCCCTTGCCATGTAAGCTCAGGAAGCTGAATTTGGATGCTCAGGATCCCCACACAGCTGGATGTGGTAGCATCTGTCTGTAGTTCTAGTACTCTCAAGGTGAGATGGGAGGTGGAGACAGGAGAGTCTTGGCTTCTCACAGGCCAGTTGACCTGGTGTACTTAGCAGTGACAAGAGACTCTCCCTGATTCAAATAAAATAGAAGATGAGACTTGGTATGGTTGTCTTTTGACTTCCACATGTGTGGCATGGTATGCATATACACACAACTGCGCGCGCGTGTGTATGCATGCGTGCGCGTGCGCGCGCACGCACGCGCACACACACACAAAGATGTAAAAAGATGTGTTTATATGTAAGTGCTTGCTTTAGTGTATGTATATGTACCGTATGCAGAAGAGTTTGTCAGACCCCCTTGGAACTGGAGTTCCAGACAGCTGTGAGTACTGAGTATTGAATACTGAACCTGAGTCCTCTGCAAGAGCAAGTGCTCTTAGTTGCTAAACCATCTTTCCAGCCCCACAGAAGATTTTTCTTCTTTTAAAAAGAGGCCCAGGAGTTCCAGAGTACTTAGGAATGGCAGCTAAAGCTGTGCTTCACCGTGAGGCAGTGATGAAGAGTAGCTAGGCTGTGGGAGTGTTCAGAATATGCGCTCTGTCCAAGCAGGACAGCTATCTAGCCCTCAAAATATATTGATTGATAGATGTAGAAGGGATAATCAGATGTTCTAGTTTCTAAAGAAAACCCAGAACTTCGGGCCTTAATGTGAAGTCTCTCAGATTTTAATTGGCAGTACATTGAAGAAATTTTTAGCTCGCTGTGTGGGCCCAAAGAAACCTCTGGGGCCAGCATGACACTGTGATGGACCCCTGAGTTCAACCTCTACTTCAGGCCGTGGGTTGATGTTGCTTTGTAACTGTGATGAAAATATTTATTATTAAGGGTTTGAAGAATTAGGAAAGATTTCCAAATTCTGCGGAGGTGATGCGATTCTTTTAAAAATGACAAAACCCATATATTGCTAGATACTTAGAAGACCATTATATTCTGCATGAGAGACATTGTGCTCATGCTACTGGGAGCTGGGAGAGGGGAGGGCAGCTTGTCCTTTCTTCCTCTGAATTCTTTCTTCTGGAATTGAGTGCCTTTTGTCTCTACCCTTGACTGTAGCGAAACCAACTCCAGACAACACAATAGCTCTTTGTTTTGTTACAGTATGGTTATACTCCACTGTTCGCAATGCTTCGCCTCCGTCTAAGTTGGAAAAAAAAAAAAAAGAAATGAAGCGATGCTGGGTTCCGTGACGTTCAGCAGCTCACAGCTCCATTGGAAACAGGAGTGAAAAACAGCTCACAAGTGGTGCAATTGGAAAATGTGTCAGAATTGTCTGAATAAAAATGCCTTTTAATTTAATGTAGCAGGCTAATTTCAAGAAAGCAATCCACATAAAATATGCTTTTATGTTCCTAAATCAACTGACTTTAAATTTGCAAAGGGTACGGAATAACAAATGTTGCAAAGACGTAGGGCTCCCTCAATAGCTTTTGATTTTCTGTTTATTTAAAACAAGCAAGCCCTTTCACAAACGAACCATCAATTGTTTTGCTCAAGGTAATTGATGACAAGTTTTCAGTGCTACCATCATCTATTTTTTCATTTATGTGAAGTGAGAACCAAATCCATTTTTGAGGTCCATGGTGCATGGGAAACACATCCGGTGGAGTCATATCTTCATGGCGTTGGATTTTTACTTCTTTCATTTGTACTCATGACTGGACAAGGCATTGAGTGAATGATCTGAAACAGACCTTGTGTTTCACAATGTGGAAGTAAGGGTGGTTATCAGAACTGAATGAAGGGTTGTCCTGGCAGATGGGGCAACTGTAGCAATCTAATAGGAGCTAGCCTCTGGTGAGGGTTTATTGCCTTGTGCAGAGTGTTGATCTAAATTCACTCCATGGACGAATTCTTTATTACAATGGATTTTTTAAAACACATACTTATTTGTTTAGTTTTAATGTGCATGCATGTGTGTGTGTTGTCTGTATTTACATGAGCATGCAGTGCCCATGGAGGCTAGAAGAGGGCATTGGTTCTTTCGAAGCCTGAGTTATAGGCAGTTGTGAGTCACTCAATGGGAGTGGTGGGTGATCAGGAAGTGTTCTTAACCACTGAGCTATCTCTCCAGCCCCTACAATGCCTTCTTAAGAGAGGTGCATTAGCCATTCTCAGAGAGTTATTTACCTAGCAATATGTAGCTACAAATTGGATCCTTGGCAGTAGGGTCTAGCTGTCTGTCTGTCCTTTCTGTCTTCCTCTCTATGGGTCTATGATGCCAATGAAGAACCAGGAGGCAGGGATTGGTTGGGAGACTGTGACTATAATTTCAGTTGCCTCAAGAACAAACATTCATTCACCTCAAGCCCTATTGTCATGATCATTTGTAGTCAAACAAACCTTTTAGCAATCAATTTTCAGGGCCCCATTTTAAGACAAAGAGTATAAATTTTTTTTTCATTGATGAAAGATTATTTTGTTTGCTAAAAATGTAATTAATTTTATTTTTATGGTGTACATGTATCTTTGATGTATGTATATGAGGATGTGTGTGTGTGTGTGTATGTGCGTGTGTGTGCCATGGCACATGTGTGGAGGTCAGAGAATAAGGAGTCAGAACTCTCTTTCTACCATGAGTCTCAGGGATTGAACTCACGTTGTCAGGCTTGTGTAGCGAACACTTTCATTCACTGAGCACTCACCTGCCAGTGAATGGTAATTTTGAATAAGGTGGCTGGGGGATTACTTTTTAAAAGTCTAAGCTCTAAAAACTCTGGAAAATACTCTGCCTATGACAATGGTTTTATAATATCATCATCCATATGAGAATATAAAGATAATTCAGTTTGTTGGAATTAAAAAAAATAGAAATAGTTCAGAAAAGTCCCTTTGAACTTCCTAATTTCTTCTTGGTAATGTCATTCACAGTCAGGTCGGCTGTCAGATTGGAGCAAACCGCTGGCGAGTTTCATTTGTAATTGAGCTGTGGTGGCTGCTGCCGTCAGCTTGTGGGACTGCTCTGGGTTTTCCCCTGTAGATCCAGGAATTCTGATACATTTATTTCATATGTTTCCCATCAAAAAGAAAAAAACACAAATGGTGCATTTATAATTGTATATGCTGCGTTATTGAGTGTATTTCCTCAATAAGAGTGAACTTCTGTTCTTATTAGGCATTAATAAGAACCAAATCTTCTACTTGCAATTTTACATTTCTGATGATTGGAAGAATTTCCCACAGACTAGCTTCTGGTTCCATACATTTCAAATTACGTTTCTTCTCTAGTACCCACATACTTCATGCTGGGTGCCATACATCTTGTGGGTATTTTTGACATGACATCTGGTTCTTGTCCTGGGGCCAGATAAGTTGGCCCAGTGAGTGTTCCTAAGAGCTGTTGCTACACCAGGATGGCTAAAACTGGCTTCATGCACAGAAGTAACTATCCACTGGATTCACATGAGTGCATCCCAGCCAAATGGTTCAGGTAGGTCTATAAAATGCCACTCCAACACCTGAGACCCAGGGAAAGCTCGACAGAGTGCCAGAGCAATGGGGGCAGAGGACTTACCACTCTCAACATATTGAAGATAACATCTATTTTTGCATGTCTTAGAGATGTGGTTGAGCATGTGAATATTGCCAGGAATCCTCAACTGGGCTTCATGACAAACTCATCAAGTAATTGGAGAGAAAGAGCACATCATTGGCAGGTAGAGAAGAGCCTGACAGACATATTATCTTGAAGAGCATTTGATTAGTGCCAGCTAATCATCTAAGTAAAGCAGTTTTAAAAAGAGGCAAGAAATGAACATGAATTAATAATTTAATTAATCCAGAGGTTATAGCCTCATGGGCATTGAACGTCACAATAAGCCAGCTCCTAATAGGTATCTTGAAAATCTTGCTCTACGGTCATGGGACTGAGGCTGGGTTTTTGTGAGTTAGAGTGAAAGTTCTAGAGAAAATTTAATAATTCTTCTAGAAAATTCTATTATTGCTGTCTAGATTATTTGTGCACATTTTAAGACCATTGTTTGATGAAACAAATCGATCAGGCAGTGCATTAATAATAATTTATAATTATATATAAATTGATAATGATTTACGTATGCTAAAGCATGTATACATTTCACTAAATTAATAAGTTAAATGTTCTAATGAGAAATGATCATTTCAAGCATGTCTTTGTAAAACAAGCAGTCATTAACTCTCATTGGTATAAGCAATACTCATATTATTTATCACTCTTCTGTGTGTAAGCCACCTCAGGCTAATCTGGGCTAGCCTGTGCTCTAAGCTGTGAGCTCTATTTAAGTTTGTAGCACTATAGTGATGTTGGATTTTTCTATTCCTATGTAATGTAGTACTTGAAATCATAGCCAGATCAATAAGGCAAGAGAAAGAAATAAGAGGAATACAAACAGAAAAGGAAGAAATCAAGGGATCACTCTCAGCTGATGATGTCCTCTCAATACCTGAAAAACCCAAAGGATACCATCAGAAAACTGTTAGATCAGCTAAACATTTGCATTGAAGCAGCAGGAAACAAGACTAAGTTAACAGCAAATGTGTGTGGGTGTACCCGCACACACTTGCTCCTGGTTATGGTCACAGGACAACCTCTGATGTCATGACTCCAGGCACTGTCTACCATGTTGTTGATTTTAATTATTTATTTTTCTTTGAGATTATAATACAATTGCTTCATTTCCTGCTTCCCTTTCCTCCCTCCAAAGCCTCCCACATATCCCTTCTTGTTTTTTTTTCAAACTCATGGTCTCTTTTATTTTTTTTTAAATTTTCATTAATTGTTGTGACATACTGCCTTGGTCACTGTCCTGTTCCTGTAAAGAGACACCATGATCAAAGCAAATCTTATAAAAGAAAGCACTTAACTGGGGCTGGCTTAGTTTCAGAGGCTTAGTCCATTATCGTTATGGTGGGAAGCACAACAGCATTCAGCAAAGAGAGACAGCTTCCATCTTCCATGTCTTTTATATAGGCTTCCAGCAGAAGGTGTGGTCCAGATTAAAGACGGATCTTCCCACCTCAAAGATCTAGATTAGAAGTAGGTCTTCCCACTTCAAATGATTTAATTAAGAAAAAAATCCCTCACAGGTGTGTTCAGTCACTAGAGTTTTAGTTAATTCCAGATATAATCAATTTGACAACCAAGAATAGCCAACACACACACACACACACACACACACACACACACACTACACTATATATGTGTGAATATATACATATATATAATTTCCTAAATAAAAGTATAACTTGCTCAGTCTCTATAATGTTACTTGTATGTTTTCAGGGCTGATCATTTAGTATTGGATAATCAAATGGGGGTTCTTCCCAGGTGAAGACTATTTTGTCCACTCTCCACATTCTTTAGTTGCCTATAGTACTTTGTGAGGTGTTAAGGCCTTGTGGTCTTTCCCTGACCACTTTGGCATGCCTATTGTTGTTCTCTTTGCTCAGTTCGTGTTTTGGCAGTCATGCTGGTGAGACTCTACAGGTGTGGCCTCTGACATTCCTAGGTGCCTTAGTTACTTTTCTATTGCTGTGACCAAGTGCCATGACCAAGAAAGCATTGAAGTGGGGCTCACAGTTCTAGAGGGTGAGAGTCCATGACCATCATGGTGGGAGCATGGCAGCAGCAGGCAGGCAGGCATGGCGCTGGAGCAGTGGCTGAGAGCTTACCTCCGATCCATAGCAGAAGGCAGAGTTATAATGGAGAATGGAGTGGGCTTTCGAAGCCTCAAAATCCACCCCTAGTGACACACCTCCTCCAACGAGGCCATGCCCTCCTAATCCTTCCTGAACAGTTATATCACCTGGGGACCAAGTATTCAAAAATATTAGCCATTCTCATTCAAACCACCAGACATTATTTTGGACTCAGGTCCTCATGCGTTCATGGCAAACACTTTACCAAATGAAACGTCTCTCCAGTCTCAAACTTTCTTTTTGTGAATAAAGGGAATACACTCTAAAAATAATGAAAGAAGTATAATATGGTAAATAGTAAGGTAGTTGCATAGTTGTAAATTTCAAGTATATGTCTCTTGTGTATGTCTGCACTGTTCTTTTAAGTACCTGATATGTGACAGGTTTGTTTATACTATACCAGTATCACCACAAACATGATTATTGTGTTGTGGTAGGACATTAATTATGACTTCATCCATTATAATTTTATGGAATCACCATTGTATATATGGTCCACCATTTATCAAAATACCACTGTGCAGAGAATTACCTTATTTGGTTGGGATGCCTAAGTTATAAGGATTGACCCCAGGTTGTAGCATATAGTCCTCTCTTCGTCACAAGGAGGAATATCCATTTCATAAACCTGAAATTTGAAGTGGTGAGTCAAGGAGAATGGCAGCTAGTGTGACTGTCACTTTCAGGCCATGCACTGTAAGGATAACAACACACAGGAAATAGCTTAGAGTCTTAGCTCTCTGTAACTTTGGGACATGTGGTTTTAATGAGTCTGACACCCATAGGCTCCTATATTTGAATGCTTACTTACCAAGAAGTGGAACTGTTTGGGAAGAATTAGGAGGTGTGGCCTTGTTGGAGGAGATGTGTCACTGGGAGTGGGCTTTGAGGTTTCAAAAGCCCAGGCAAGGTCCAGTCTCTTTATTTGCTTGTGGATCAGGAAGTAAAGCTCTCAGCTACTGCTCCAGTGCCATGCCTGCCTGTTTTCTGCCATGATGATAATGGATTAACCTTCTAAAACTGTAAGCAAGCTCCCAATGAAGTGTTGTCTTTTATAAGAGTTGCCTTGATCATGGTGTCTTTTCACAGCAATAGAGTGGTCACTATGACAGACTGTTACTTAATTTCTCTTTCCCTGGGTTCTTCTTCTTTACAGTGGAGATGGTGGTACTTGCCACATGACATTGTTCTGAGGCCTGATAGAACACCTTGAAGTTGTGTAGACTGTGCTTGTTACTCAGTAAAGATTCAGTGTTTGGATGTCCTTTATCTCCTGCTGAGGCCCAGGGTGTCCCCTGGCTCCTTTGCTTTGTCCTGCTTATTTCACTTCCCTTTGCATTGTGGGTAATAACCCAGCATCTGTCCAATGAATCTCTCCCCACCAGCTTCTATTTCTTGAAACAAATATAACTTGAAAGTAATAATGCTTAAGCCTAAGAGCTCTTTCATTTTAAAGAAAATTTTATACAGTGTGATGGGTTCCAACTCTGTGTGTGTGTGTGTATGTGTGTGTGTGTGTGTGTGTGTGTGTGTGTGTGTGTATTCTAGTAGCACAAAATGAGAGCACACATTTTGTTTGACAAAAAAAATTAAAAATCAATATTTGAGGCAATAAGTACTAAGAAGTAATGTGTACTGATGGCGCTTTACATCTGTGAATGGAAGCTGAGCCCGTTAGATCTATATAAAGAGGGAATAGACAAATTGATCTGGATAATGATGTGTTGTGAAATGGATCATCATTAATACATACACAGGGTGGTTATCAGTGCTTAAATGACCAAAATATTGACTTAAGTAACTTTATCTCCTAGTGTTACTAGAGAAAATTGCTGCATCTGACTGTATTATCAGCTTATATAGATCCAACTATATATAATACGCAGCCATAAATAAGAATCAGCCATTACAGTTAGGGAGAAAGATCATTTTGATAGCCCACATTCCATCGCATTAGAGAGCGTAAAACCCAGTATTATGCACCAAACACACTTTTGTTTCGCAACTTGCTGTCTTTGTGATTTCCATAAATTAGATGTATGGTGGCAGGCTCAATTAACTCCACAGAATAAAAATAGCAATTTTCAAACTTAAAAGCATCTCTGTGTATCTATACAAGATGCCTCCATACCATTGAATGAGTAATAAATACACTGATAAAAATAGCATTTTCATCAAATTTGGAGTGGAAAATAGAATCAGTGGGGATATTAATGAATAGGAAATCTCCAAATGAGTTTCCAAGTCCATTATAAGAATTTTAATGCTGCATTTGAAACTTGTAACTCCAGGCAATGCCCTGCCAGACTTGACTTTGACAATGCTTAGTAACCTGTTTTACGTACCTCCTTTTCTTTACACCTGAAACTTCCCAAGAGGAAGATTCTGGAACAAGCATCTATTTCACTTTTAATAAGGCTTGAGTTCCTCTTCAGTAGGCTTGCAGACACACACAGGAAGAATATTGATCATTTAAACTGGGTGAGATTTGGGAAGGCATCATCACTCGTCCTTGGCCAATAAATGGTATGTTGAAGCCTAGGGTGAAAATGTTCCCATGGAAGAACAAAGAAATCTGGCAGAGCCAAGTTTCATGCCAAGCCCCAGCTCAAGATTGTTTTTATTGTCTGTGTGAGCACTTGTCTTTCATGCATGGAAACTGAACCCTGGAGAGGTTGCCTCACCAGGAACATTAAATGCTACTCAATGGCTAATGGAGATCATCAAGCCTTTTGATGCTCTCTGTTGGTTGGGATCTGAGACTGTGGGTTTGTGAACTGATGGTGGGGATAGTTCCTTCAGTAGGGGATATTGGCAGCCACCAGTAAACACCCTGTGATCTACAGATGACTTCCTCTACAGCTTCCCTGTCTACTAGGTTTTACTTTTCATGTGGACGTTTCTTTCATTCATAGCTAGACATTAGGCTGAAGATAAAAATACTAGTAGAAAAAGTATTAGTTCAAATTTGTGCCACTCTAGATTTCCACAGACCTTGCCAGTCAGTGGGTACAGATATGATCCTAGTAACATTAGGACTGTGTCTTTCTGACTCTGAACTGCCTGCCACTGGCATAGATTAAAAAAAAAAAGATGACTTCTAGCCTAGAGTCTTTGGGGTTTCCTGCCCACATAGCGGGAGAACAGAAGTTATAGAATCAACCTGTGCTTGGTAGTGACAGCCTCCTTTACACCGGCCTGCATATTCCCAGAGGGCTTTGCAAACCCAGCAATTGATTTACATAACCTTGTTGTTTATTATCTTCGACTCATTTGTCTTTATCAATCTTGTCATTTCTCTGCTTCAGTTCATTCATTCAGCGGAATTTGATTGTGCTCCCATCTAATTACAATCCAGGAGCTGAGAATACCATGATGGATAGCTAAAGGTGGTTCATGGACCAACAGCACTTATATTCTAGAGACAGAAATAGATAGCACATAAAGCAACAACAAAAAAAGGTTTACAGATTTTGGTGAGAGTTGGGTAGGAAATATACAACTCGTTATAATGACAGATAATGGCAGGTCTGCGAATAAACCTGACCTATGTAGGGTGGTCAAGAAAGGCCTCTCTGAGTCCTAACCAGTGAGTTGTGGCAAGAGATATGATAGCTCAGAAAGTGGGATTTAAGGTCAAGGCATCAATAAGTGGGCTCTGAGAGTTGGCACAAAGCTGGTACAGTAGTGACTTCTATCTTGTTAGAGATGTGGGGAAAACTAAGAGAAGTAATAAATGTGAAAGGGGTTCAAAAATCACAAATTCTACACAAATGTTAATGGCTGTTGGTAGAAACATATATGGAGCGATACTAGATCTTAAGAATATTCAAGGAACACCCTAGTAAGATTCAGGGTGATTTGATCTAATCTAGTTAGTACAGAATATGGCCTCAGGAAGAAGACTGTAAAGTGGAATGCGAATCACCACTTACTGATGGCTGGCTATATCCATCACTGGGGTGGATGGGGGTGGGGGTGGGGGGTGGGGCTGGGGGTAGTCTCTAGCAGCCTGAGGCCATGCAGCAGTCAAACCTTTACCAGTTTAACCAGAAGGAGACGCAATGGAAAGGGGCTATACCTCTGACTAAGTGTGAGATGCACAGTGAAGAGCTATGGCATTGAGTGGCTGTTGCTGAGGGCTCTCTGTTCCTCCAAGAGGGAGAATTACAACCCCGGGGTGATGAATCACCATTTCAAGGCAAGATGTGAAAGCCAGAGGGGTCTCTAGCAGTATTTAAAGAAGCTTTAATTTCCTCTAATTGGCAAGCAGATGGAGCAGAGAACTTATTTGTTTGGGGAGTGGAGCCTCAGAGAAGACTGGAAGGGCTCGGCTGCCCAGATTAAGGACCTAACAGGCAAGAGAGTATTCTACCGTATGGGATGAGGATATCTGGGTTGATGCATTCAAGGTTTTGAATTCAAAATTCTTCCAGACATGCTGGGCCCACACAAGAAGTCTGTCTCCTGGTTATGAAACCCTTGTTCTAGTCCCTCGCTTGAGGATCATGCAGAGAGCTCACACGGGACAGACCAGTGCCAACACCTCATTGTACCTCTCTTTCTTTCTTTTTTTTCACCATTGAACCAATAACTAGGGGTGAATTCCCTTATGACCAGATTGGAAAGAACTAGATATGTTAAAGGAGGAGAAAACTATAGGCCATAGGAGCTGTAAGGCCTGGTCAATGTATATCAGTAGGAACTTAGAGAGGATGTAAGTGATTGGATCTCAAGGGATAGGTGGACCATAGATTTGGATAGGACAATGTTTACCAATATGGACTTTAGTGATATGAAATGTCATGTATTATCGATGATTGCAGGCGATGGCAGTGCATGGCTCTCTGGAGCTTTGGAGAAAGTGAGGGTTTCCATATACTAACTGAAGGTGATGATCTGACGGATGGCAGAGAGAAAGATTAAAGACCCAGATGTGAAGGGAGCATGTGAGAATGTATGCAGTCTATGAGATGGCAAGTCTCCCCATTTGACTGATTTCTACAGGAAAGCCAAGAGGGATACCAACGTGGATAAGAATTGTCATAGAGATTGGCCCCTAGAAGTCCAAAGGGCTGGGGGATAGGGAATCATGTGGAACAGGATTCTGAAAGGAACAGTGGCCTGATGGCTCAATTAAGAAGACTGATGTGACCATGGTCAGCAGTTAAAGCCAGAAGAACAGCTATGGGGACAGACCCAAGACAGTGAAGGCAATCTTGAATAAATGTGTTGAAAGAGGGGACAACAGATTTCCCTTACAGTCTTCAAAATTAACTGAAGCACTAAGATTTTCTTTGTTTGCAAGTTCATTCTTTAAATTTGTTCTAGGAACACAATCAACCACACTCCTGGAAATGTCCCTTTGAGGGGGCAGTTTTCTTATTAAAACACATACATCAGGGGAGGTACGTAATGGACACTGTTTTTCTCCTTCCGGATTCCTGCTCACCAAAGATGCATCAGCCTCAGCTCCTGGCATAGTGGTGGCTCCTGGTTCACTGCTCTGACCTCAGAAGGAATTGCATCTAGCCCCAGAGAACGGCTATGCACCTTATTCTAGGAGATAATCTATGGCCAATAACTGACTGCTTGGGAAATCAAAAGGCCTGGCTTCTTATGTCAGTTTGGAAGAATTGCAGCCTCAGAGTCCATCACAGGACTTTCTGAAGTCTCCACCATAGCCTCGTTGTGGGGTAATTGCTCCCTTTATCCAATCCTGCCTCCTTCCCTTCTTGATACCCTGGCAGGACTCTCCAGCCAACCTTTCATGGGCGGCTTCCCATCTCAGAGTCTGTTTCCAAGGATCCCAATTTAAGACACTGCAGCCATGGAAACAACCTCAAACCCAGTTCTTCCGTCCTTGTAGGTGAAGCCAAGGCCTAGAACCTTGATTGGACGGAATGTCTCTGTCCTCCTGGGAAAAGGGTATAAAAAGGTTTTAACCACGTTGCTCTGAGCTATTTGCATCTGGAGCCCAGGCCTCGGCTAGGGGTTTAAATTTGTGAGCAATCATTATTATATGCCTAGGGGGAAACTCCTTGGTTTGGGAAATAGGGGAGGTAAAGGTGGGGGGGGTGCTGTGAGAATTTAGGTTGTGCCTTTTCAAGGGAAGGATTTTATAATGAGAGGCAGTGGGATAAAATCAAATGATGGAGAGGGAGAAGGAGGAAGAGGGAGAGTTCTGTCAGAGGTATCATGGACCACCTTTAGGTTTTTATCTTTAACAATGGCTCCACCATATTATGTTCAGGTAGATGAACAATTGTTGGGCAAAGACACCTGAGGCAGGAGGCCCCTTCTGTCACTTCAGAAGCTACATGCTCCTTTCCTGTTAAGCTAGAGGTTGTGATTCATCCGTATCCTTCCAGTTTTGGTGCTTGGGGGGAATCCTTGGCCATCTCATTCATCAGAATTTCCTGCCTGTGGTCAGCTTGGTTAAACAGAGGCTACTGGGCGTGGCGAGTGTGGGACAGTTCAAAGCAAGCTTATTAAGCTCATGCGTGAGCTCTTGGTAGGGAAAGGAAGCTCATCTGTGCGGAAGGACCTTGGTGTCAACGCCACTTCTTGGTGGGCCGTGGCTGGCTAGCTGCCATGGCCAAGGGCTTGAACTGCAGCTGGCCAGTTCCACGTGCTCCGTGGCTGCCCTCTTGGGTGGTACTTTGCCCCTGAGGCCATGAGGAGCGGTCCAGCTTGTGTAAAAATGGGTTCCCTGCTCAGGTTTGTGGATGGCTTGCCAGGCAGAAAAATGTGTTCTGCAGCAGGCTTTGCCAGCTGCAGTTTGTGGGTAAGGGGCGGGTAGAGGGAGCCCGGCTTGCATAGGCAGGGGGTTGTCATTTTTAGACCATGACTAATAAGAAATCTGGATTTTCTCAGTTGTAAAAACTCTTCCCAGCCTTCCCTTTCCCTCTCCGCAAGGTAATTGCAGAAGTCTAGAGCTCTGGGGTTATTTTACGTTCTCTTTTGATGGCCTAAAGCGAATTAGAAGCTGGAAAACATTGTACATGGGAAACACTATATGTGTATTGTGTATTACATCTTAGGCTAAATGTTACATGAGAACAAATGGTTTAAGGGAGTTTGTATTCACAAAAGAGGTTGGCAATCATCTTAAGCCCAACATTTGGCCCAAATTAGCAATTTTCAAATATTCATGTTTATATTTGAATACAAAGATTTCTTATTTCAAACCAATTGCTGCTGATCAGTAGCATAACTTCAAATTTGTTACAGCCTACAGGGATGGGGAGGAGGGGAGGGCAGAGTGAAGGGGGAACTTTGAACTGCGAGTCAGAAGGCCTTGATTTCCATCCTATGTGTTTGTTAGCGCCATGCTGGCCAATGTATTTCTTTTCCCCTCAGTCCATTGATAATGACGGTGGTGACTTCTATCTTGTTAGAGATATAGGGAAAATTAAGAGAAGTAATAAATGTGAACGGGGTTCAAAAATCACAAATTCTACACAAATGTTAATGACTCTTGGTGGAAATATATATGGAGTGATACTAGATCTTAAGAATATTCAAGCAACACAATAGTAAAGAAGGTTCTGAGATGTCATGGGTTTGAGTCATGAACAAAGAAGCTACACAGCTCTAGGCTGCAGGGCTGTCAGTGAATTCCTTCCCCTTGATTCCTGTATTCCAACACAACAGCTTTTGTTCTACCAAAGAAATGCCTCTGCTATATTGTCTATTTCTTTGGAGCTCATTACTGTAACTACTAGTTTTCTCTCTTAGGAGTCTTTCAGTCATTGGGATTTCAAACCACATCACCTTTACTTTTTAAAAACCCAACATTCTACAGTACCATTTTCGCAAAACTCTCCACTGTGCAACCTTTAGGAGAAGTGCAACGGTAAGAGTCCACCATGAAGCATGCAGTCTACCTGCCCGTCATCTAGTCATATTATAGGACCAGCAACCATCTGTGAGGTAGGACAGGAAAAAAGAGTCATACAACCAAGTGAAGTCCATGTTCTCAAACCTTCACCAAACTTTCTTGCTTGCTTTAGGGAGCTGGAGTCGAGTAGAATGTTTGGGCTTCAAGCAGCAGAGCAGACACCTTTCAATGTGGATGGAGCTCAAGGAAATGCATTATTTCACCTAAGACCATAGCAGCCAGTCGGACTCTGGAATGAGTTCATCACAGTCCAGACTTCAACCTCCCCCTGACTTTGTCTTCATGTTGATGCCACACCCCCACTCCGTGCTATTATTAAGAAGCCTGTTGCACTTCTAGATATCAAGACAACACATAGACACTCTCCCAAGGAAGAGACAGCCCCACCCCCCAGCACCTTCTTCTCAGAATGGAGAAAACCAACTTTTATTTGACGCCTTAGGTAGATTTTCTTCCACGCCTAATTGGCTAGAGTTAACCCACATGAGCATCCATACACTAACACTTGGCAAAAAGTTGCTTTGTCTATAGTAGAGAGGGTGGATCTTCGGGGCTATGGGTCAGCCGCCCTTCTCCGCACCATTCAAGCAATCGAAACAATGGTGTGAGCGCCTGAAGAAACTTGAGTTCGGAAAGGATGGAAAGAACAGGGAAGAAACAAGTTGGGTAGACAGCCCAGTGTATCCACTGTCAAACTCCTTCAGAACAGACTTTGACTGTGTAACTAAAGCATCAAAGATGGCTGTCCATGACTGCCAGAAGTATTCATATAACTCTTTAAATAAGAGCCAAGATTGAGAAGAAGTCAAAATAAGCAAGGGCAAATGAGGGATAAAAGCCTGATGGGGGGAAGTGTCTTTCAATTCCTTTCCAAAGATGCTGGCAGCCTCCTTCAGAAGGAGACGGAAGGAGGAATCCCCAGGAAGATCAGGAGTGGCTCCTGACATCATTTTCTTGTTTCCTTTCTACTTAAATTATAAAAAGCAAAGGTGTACTCTGAGAGAATGTGGCAGAAAGCTGTGAGAAGTTATTTCAGAATTAAGCTATAAAAGAGGGAAATCATGATTTCCTAGATGGAAACAATTCCAGCTGGCAGTTGGGAAGAGCAATATAGGATTTTGATTCTAAATTGGCTTAAAATCCAGAGCAATCCCTAGGAGGCTTTGACTCTAAAGTAATTATGATGCTGAGTGATTTGGAAGGCATTCTGAGCAAATCTCGGGAATAAAGCTAACTTGGAAAAAAAAAATCAAGTTGCAGTTGATAGGTATTGTTTACTCTTTTTATATGTGCTTAAATGTGCTTTGTGTAAAAACTTGTTCTGTAAAAACCATTGACTTTGTTGGTGACTCTTGTGTGGGTGGAGCATTAATGTTATGCTCCTCAACAGTTTGGTGGAAGAGTCTCAGTTGTTCTTGCATCCAAGAGGGAAGCCACCCATCTGTCTGATGGTGTCACTGACATTCTGCAAATAGGAAGAGGAGCAGGCATCCCAGGATGGTGATGTTGCAGGCTTTTTCGGTTGCTGTAGGCATTCCTAGCTCTGCTTTGGGTGAGCAATGTCTGTGCTGCCTAGGTGGTATGTTTCTGTTTCTTAAGGTTGCTTCTATCTGGACACTCCCCCACCCCCAAGGATGTCCTGTTCTTGATAGATATGCCTCCCTGGCTGAAGACACAACCTCTTCTGTTCCTGCTGGCATAGTTACTCCATCAGTTCTTGGAAATCCCTGGGATCACTCAACCTTGCATATGACTTTCTAGACAAGGTCATTTCTGTCTGTAAAGCAGATGTCACAAGAACTGTTGCTGGTGAGCGATCTTGTCATACTGTCACCAGATTCTTCACTTAAAACTTCTCAGGGGCTCAGTGGGGACAGTCAGATCCAGCTATGGCTGACAGAGGAGGTGACTATTTTGATGGCATAGTCATTGAGTTCTGACCTTTGTGACCCAATTGTCTCTAGTGATTTTTAGATTTTAAAAATTATTATTATTATTTTCTTGTTTATCTGTATTTCTTTTTTTAATTTATTTTTGGAGAATTTCATACACCAGCACTTCAGCTAAATGACTCCTCCTGCTCCCTTCCCAATTCTAATGCCTCCCACTTCCCCGACTCCATCTCAAACTCATGACCTCTTCATCTCTAATTATTTTTTGTTACACATACAACATACACACATATACATTTATTATTGTTATTGTTGTTGTTATGTGTATGTACGGTTTGTATGTGTGTGACACAGCATGTGTGTGGAGGTGTGAGGACTACTTTGTGTCGTTGGTTTTCTTCTTCTATATTTACGCTTTATGGTTTCTAGGATTGAACTCAGATTGATTGGCAGGCTTTCGCCCACCGACTCACCTCGCCAGTTTGATTCTTGGGGTGGAATTCAGCAGGGATGACTGCAGACAAATGCCAGCAGTCTCTCAACATGGTCCCGGTGCAGATTTCAGCTATGTGTGCTTTTGTCCCATGGTCACTGTACTGCCTGGGATAAGCTGAGAGGAAGGGATCTTCATTGAGAAAATGCTTCTATGGCATTGGCCAGTAGACAAGTCTGTAGGATATTTTCTTGATTGATGGTTGATGTGGGAGGGTCCAGTGTCACTGTGGGTGATGCCACCTCTGGGAGGTAGTCCTGGGTGCTGTAAGAAAGCAGACTGAGCAAACCACAGGGAGTAAGCAAGTAAGCAGCACTCCTTCAAGCCCTCTGCATTAACTCCTGCCTTCAGATTCTTGCCTTAAGTTCCTGCCCCAACTTCTTTGGATTGATGAATTACAAGTTGTAAGAGGAAATAAACCCCACCTTTTTTTTTTCTTATTACTTTTGGTCATGGTATTTTATTAGAACAGTAGAAACCCTAAGGTAGTCACTGAGTCCATTGCCAACAAACTGCTGACTGAAATAAAGTCTCTTGACAGGGCACAGGTTAAAAGCAGAGAGTACCGTGGAGAAGATCAGAGCTCAGGGTACCAGTGTGGGGTCTGTTGGTTGAGCTTGTACTAGCCAGATAATGGTACCATCATAAGGGAGCAGATGGAAAGATCGATGCTTTAATAGCATGCCAAAGAGGAGATTGAAAGGAGGTAGGTCCTACTTCTTCTGACGCCAGCAGAGTCATGCCATGTGCAGAGGCAAGGCATCTTTGTAGCCATTTATACAGCCTTGAGAATGAAAGCTGCACATTTCCCCCTCGTCTCCTCACGATAATAAAGAAAAAGGACTTGTGGGTTGGTATGATTCCCTCTTTTCTCAGTGAGACTTCTGTTGGGATGATCCCAGCGATAGCCCTTGGCTCTAGATAAGTGAGCCAAAGGTTCCTGTGAAATTCCTGAAGGAGGTCATCCATACCACAACCATCTCTTACATGTATTCTGTCCTTCCTCTCCCGGATCTGTATGTTTTTACTTCCATTTATTATTATTTTTGTCTTTCAATAATAATAGAACCACTCATAGGTTTTCTTTTATTTTATAAGAAGTACGTTTTGTATATTCCCTTTTGTATCTTTCCATTTACATCTTTTCAATCCCTACAAAGCTCTACAGTAACCTATGACTCTAAAATGAAACCAAGGCTCAGCAAACTGTCTAACATGGGAGTAAATGGTGAGGTGAGATGTGAACCCCAACTTGTGATTCTCTAAAGGTCAGTCCACTCAGCTGAGAGTGTCACCCTCTTTGAAGCCCCCCTATGTGGTGACTTAAAGATAAGTGGATGATGGCTATGCAAATTGGCCTCCCATAACTTAAGGATCCCCACATAACTCCACAGACAGCTCACAATTTGACTTCTGTTTATGGAGACAATAATGGCTGTACCATTGAAAGAAGTCCACATTTCTGTGTAAGAACTATTTCTCTCAGAGCTTGGTGGCTGAAAGTCAAATCAACAAAATCCTATATTGTGTTTTCAGTTGTGATCGGAGTGGACCCTGTATAGAACAAAAGGAATTTAAATGTGAAGTTAAGATTGATGGTTACCATATGGCTGAGAAAGGAACACAGAGGTAGCCACTCTCATCAGGAAAAGGCTAGAGTGTCATCCAAGGTTGTACAAAGAAAATGTTTAGCCCCAACCGCTGCTCTAATGTATATTCCTCTCTTCCTCTTGTAGTTAATTGGAGTCTGGGCTAAGGGGGATCGTGAATGGAGGAGAGCGGATGGAAGTTGAGTGCAGTCATTGTTGAGACTTAAGTGAAAATTTGGCTCACAGTTTCTTCACTGTATTTGTGTTTCATTTCAGACCTCAGAATACTGGAGTTAAAAAATATACGTGTGTGTGTGTGTGTGTGTGTGTGTGTGTGTGTGTGTGTGTGTGTGTATGGTGGTGGTGGTGGTAATGCGTTTAACAGCATGATTGATTTTGCAGATTCTCAGTGAAACCGGCTGGAGATCTATTCTTTCAATGACAGTACATCAAGCTCTGGGAGCATGTTTCGTTTTGAGTCGCCAGCGCGCAGGACGACAACTTCCGTGGCCTGGTTCCTGCCCCTTTGGATTTGTTGATGAGCTGTGCGTGACGCCTGGCAGTGGCGCCGTTACGACAGAGGGCGTTTAGGGAGATGGCAGCGCCATTGCCCTTGGTACTCCAGCCTAAGCGCTGGAAATATAAATAAAAGATTGTCATAGTTTTCTTGGTTTGGGAAGAAAAAGGCTTTTCAACAGCCGTGTTATTCCACTCAGCCCCAGCTTTCTTTGCCAACAGCTCATTGAGGAGAATGGGGCTTGGAAGGGGGAAGGGGGGAAGTGGATCATTATTCAACAACTGGAATCACCTGGGGTCAATAACGTAGGGTCCACCCTGTCATGTCCCCATTGCACCAGGAATCATCGAGGCTTGCTCTGAATACATACAGGCTCACATGTAGCTCGAGGAATGACATGAAGACCCAATTCTCGGCTTGTATTTTCTATGCAAACATGCTTCTTTGACTCAGAGGACCCACTGTAAAAGCTCCCCACTCAGAAGCGAGACAGTTGGCACCACTGAGCCAGAATATTGATATCCTAAAACCCCAAATCTATTTCTTTAGGTAGAGGCTAGGCAAGCCTGCATTTTTAGCCATCTTCACTCAGCCACTTGGCTCTAAGCTGTTCTGAAATGTAGCCTGGTGGAAGCTGGGCTGGGGTAGCATTTTTAGCATCAGATTGGATGTTGCTGAAGAGTTGACAGTTCCTAGTGGCCTGAGCCAGCCTCTGCTGGCAGGGCCCAGGACTCCTCATGCATGCTGCTGGCAGAGCTGTGCCCACTAGTAAATCCTGGTGTCTGAAACCTAGAAAGGGCGTCTGAGTCTTTATCGTTTTACTGTAGAGGAAGAGCTCTTAGGAAAGATGAGTGACTGGTATAAGACCACAGGTCTCTTGATCTTGGTTTAGTTCTCTGGTTCCCCTGGGCTCTTGGTAATGTACACCATACTGCCACCAATTCTGGGTCTCCCGTGAGGCTTCTCCTGGAACACTTACTGAGGTGGGTCTGAAGAGTTTGATGAATCTTGGCTGTGTTACACAGGCGCTTGGTGGAATGAATGGCCTTAGAAGGTCCCCAGGAAGCAGCTGCATCCAAAGGTCCCCTGTTTGAGCAGTGGACAAGCTTGTTTAGCACCTTCCAGGAGGGAAAAGCAAATGGAGCCAATTACATGTCCAGAATGCAGGAGCCTTCTTTTCCTCTCTTGATTCTCTGGCCTCCTATGGTGTATGAGTTCCTTGTTAAATTAATGTTTGCCTGTCTGGAGCGCCAGAGGGATAGACATTATAGGCCAATTAGAGATAAAAATCAAACCAACCAGAGCTGTCCTTTTAAAAATTAAAAGTGCTTTTTATGTGCTGCGGAGGTGTCGGCATTAACATAAAGACTAATTAGGACATTTTACAACATCCTGGTAACAGGCAAAACAATATTGTTGGTAACTTTAAAGATTATTAAGCATCTTTGGCACTTCAGGTCAGATATTTAAGACGTGTTCTGCTCTCACCTGCTGCTGCGGCACCAAGTATTTTATTGTCTCATAAGAAGAAATGAGCGTTTTGAAGGCCTAAGTGCCCTGCTGTAATGGACAGTCCCTCACTTTGCAAAGCCCTAAAGCACGGTCTCTGGGAAGACCTGACTGTGACTCCACATGGGATTTATAGCAATGTTTCTCAGTCTGCGTGCAAGGCCATTTCAATCGGGGCTACCCGGAGAAACGCATCCCCCTCCAGGAAGCCGTCACTGAGAGGATTTGTGTGGCCTCAATAAAAGAAGCCAGAAGCTGGATAGTGCAGAATCCTATCATAATACTGTCTTTAGGGGCAGGGGAGATGGTGTAAGGACCTGAGTTTAGTTCCCTGACAACCATGTATAAAGCCAGATGTACACATCTGTAATCCCAGCACCAGAGAGGAAGAGAGGGGAGAATCACTCACCTCACCTGACCACTCAGTCACACACACACACACACACACACACACACACACACACACACACACACTTACAATATTGCCCTTCAAGCAGAGATATCCCAATGCTTGGGATGCTGAGCCCTTGCCTGAGTTCAAGGTCAGACTTTGCTACAAATACAAAAAGGGACCTGTCTCAAAAACCAAATCCAGAGCTTAAGGAAAGAGAGAGACCTTTCATAGGAACAGCTGTTTCTCTATGTTCTAGTAGATACTGGCCAGGTGAGGGTGGGGATGTGGGGCATTACTTTATATTTTAGGGAAGATCTTGTGATTATTTTTTCCAGTTCTTCTGAGCCCTGTGAACTAGAGCTTATTCTTAAGAACTTGGTAGATGACAAAGGGCTGGTGGCAGATTTGGTTTGGATGCTCAAAGTGGACGCCATTGTCATTTAAAGAATTGCACATTGTCTTAAAACTCAAGTGTCCTTTAACAAATGGGAACTGTGTGGAGCTTTGACAAAGGAGGGTGGCACATCTAAGTGTCTGAGATGCTTAAGATCCATGTGCAGAGATTTCCAGAAAGCTAAGGCAATGTTAAACAGTTTCCAATAGAAGACTGTGCATTTAGATTGGTATTTTTCTGCGAGACTGTTGGAAAGCTGCTCACGTTTCTCACTATTTTAATTGAGACTAAAACCGCACAATTAGGCTTCACTTAGTTATCGGTGATAGCGGTGGCTATTTTCTTTATAGGCTCGATAATATAATGAGTACAAAGGAAACACAGGACAGAGGTAATCCTTAACTCTCAGCTTTGTGCTCTGGGATTTTTGCCACGTGACTTACCGTAATCAGGATTTCCAACGTCAATTTTCCAAAATATGGATCTTGAAATATTACTGTTTCCATTCTGCTGGCTCACCACACTCCAAATTTTCTATTATGTTTTATGTATTTATTTAGTGTTCGTGTGTGCTTGTATGCACATGGGTGAAAGTTTGCCATGGTGTGTGTATGGAGGTCAGAGGACAACTTGTGGACGTTGGTTGGTTCCCTTACTCTTCATATGGGTCCTGGGGATTGAACTTGGGTTGGCAGCAAGCACTTTATCCGCTAAGCCAGTTCACCAGCCCCACATTCCAATTTCCAAATGAGGATTACTCCTAAAAAGCTGTCTTTTAGAAAAGGTAAGTATAGTGCAATCACATTTGTTTTTGGAAGTTTTTCTGTGTCCCGCCCGGTCCCACAGCCTCTTGGTCCCAAGTAAACACACAGCGGCTTATATTAACTATAAACTGTATGGCCCCTGGCTCAGACTTTTTGCTACTTAGCTCTTTCATCTTAAATTAACTCATTTCTATTAAGCTATATGTTGCCTCGTGGCCATGGTGTTACCAGTCTGCTGGTATCTTGTTGCTCCTTGGGCAGCTGGCTGGCGTCTCCTCTTTACACCTGTCTCTTTCCTGTCTCTCTGCTTGGATTTCCTACCTGCCTCTAAGCTGCCTTGCCATAGGCCAAAGCAGCTTATTTATTAACCAATGGGAACAACATATATTCACAGTGTACAGAAAGGCATTCCACAGCACGCATTTATTCTTATTTTATTTATGTGTGTGTGTATTCTTGTGGAGGCCAGGAGAGGGCATTGGATCTCCGGGAAGAGGAGTCACACAGACAGTTGTGAGCTGCCGCATGGGTGCTGAGAACCTAACCTGGGTTCTCTGTAGGAGCAGGAAGAGCCCTTACCACTGAGCCATCTCCCCAGCTCTGTATAATAAATCTTACTAAGCAAAATCTGAAACAAAAGAGCCAAACTATGCATTGGTACAAACAGTGCTAATGTTTTGTGTATTTCTTTTTAATCTTATCCACTTATGCAGAGGTTAATTAAAATTTCATGTAACTGATTTTCCTTAATTGTGACCTAGAATTTGTACAGCTTCATTTTTCACCTTTCCATTTAATATAGTGTGTGTGGGGGTTACTTTATGGCATTTGTGAGTGGAATCTGCAAAAGCCTCATGATCTTGGACACTGCTTCAGCTTGGATGCTTTTAGATCCGGTCTTCTGGAATGTCACACAGTCAGTCAGAGAGCATGTTTAGAAACCTCATCTCAATCTTCCTTACTTTTCTGCCATCCCAGGCTACAGATATCAACACTGGGACATGTGCATTTTTGCTGCTTGGCGGGGAGTGGGGGGGTTGGGGGGGGGTCTATCAGACATGAGACTCTTTCCTGAATGGACAGATGAACTATGCTATTACGGATTAACTTGGATTTTTTTTTGATTACTACTTAGCTTCTCTGTTTCCTGTGTTTTGTCAGCCAGTCGGATTTCTTAGCTATGCAAATGTACTTCTCAGTTTACCTCTTTACCTCAGTTCCTTTATCTCATTATTTACAGGTTTACAGCTTTTATGCCATTAAGTCCGTGGAGCTTTACTTTGCGGCTTTTTCTAAGCTTTTAAGCTCGGAAATTCCTTTTCACTCCAGAGGTTTGACAAACATTTGCTTCAATTGCTTTTCAGTTTCTTCCTCTGGCTTAATTCTTTCACGTTTTACCCTGTAGTGCATCTGGTCTTTATTTCCGTGAGTGGTGTGAGATAGGATGTAAAATGTTTTTGTTTCCAAATTCCAGAACTACTTTTTTTCTGATGAATTCCTTCTCCTTTTTGATTTGTGATGTCTTCTTCATCAAACATTAGTTTGTGTGTGGGTGTGTTTTTGTTGGCCCGAGGTATCTTATGGTCCTTTTTATTCAGGGATTTATTTTTGCGCGGTGATAAGTTTCTGACTAGGGAGTTAGTGACTTGGTTTGGAGTCAGAGGAATGAGGTGACGATGGACAATAGACTGTGTTGGTTGGAGATCCCTCTGAAGACCAAGCGAAAGCGAAACCTATAAAAATGAATTATGATATCCTAAATTGTGGTTTATCTATCAGTCTCTTAATTGTGACCCCCCCAAAGATTCATGTGTTGAGAGGTACTGTTCTTCCAGTATAGTAATGTTAAGAGGTGATGGGGCCTTTAATGGGTGGGGTCTAGTGAGAGCTTATTAGGTCATGAAAGGGATTACCCTAGGAAGGGATTTAAGGTAAGTCTCTTGGGACCCTGATTAGTTCTGCGAGAAGGTTGCGTTTTTTGACTTCCTGTCTTGCCATGTGATCTCTCCTGCTGGCATGCACCATGGTGACATCTGCTGTGGTATGCTACAGTAAGGTGTACCTGCACCAGAGTTGGCACCATACTGTTTGGACTTTCATCAGCTTCCAAGTTAAACTACATAAACCTTTTTTCTTTATAAAGTACCCAGCCTCTGGTATTTTGTTGTTGCCATGAAAAGTGGACCAATATAGGATGCTTATCAGAATTACCTGTGTAATGTAAACTTTTATAAGACAATCATGTGTAATGGGTGGTTGTTTGAGCCATGCCCTGAAGCACTGCCCCTAGTGAGGCAGCAGGTAACTGTTACACCCGCCTATGACCTTGAGGTACATGCCTTTGGGGCATGGCCACTGGGGGGCCCTTAAGACCTGGGATGCACTTCACATTCTCTTCTTTGCTACCTCATGGTTTTGGAGGCTGGAACAGACCAGGACAGAGCTCGCCAGAGAACAGCATTGGACTGTGCCTCACCCTCTAAGATCCTGAGACAAATTCCTTTATTTTGTCTTGTGAGTTAACCCCCAAATAAATTCCTTTGCTCATTAAATAGACTCCATGGATTAATTCCATCATTCTTGGGTTCCTTCAGTAGCACTTTTTGAATGATAGGTCTAAAGTGGGGTAGAGCATTGTTGTTTTAAAGATGTTTCACAGATGGTTCTGATAGACATTCCCTAATTGCTAATGGTCTTGAACAGAGTCCCACTATGGAACATACCAAGTTCCAACCTGCTGCCTATTTTTGTGTAGCTCATGGGACAAGAATGAATTTTATATTTATTTTTACTTTGATTGTATATGTTGTATGTGTGTGTATGTATGTGTGTATGTATATCTCTGTGTGTATGTCTGTGTGTTTGCCTCTCTGTGTGTGCGTATGTCTGTGTGTCTGTGTGTGTACTTGCACACATAATGTATACATGAAAGGAGGACAGTAATCAACATTGGTTACACTCAAAAGCTCTCCGCTCTGTTTTTTAAGACAGAGTTCCTCTTCACTGAACTTGGATTTCGCCAACTGGATAAGATAAGCTGGTGGGTGAGCTCCAGCCATCTGTCTTCCCGGTGCTAGGATTGTAGGCATGTTTCACCATACCCCACTTTCCACACCCATGCAGGGGATCCAAACTCCACTCACATGGCAGGCACTTCATCTGCTGGACCATCTCGATAGCCCCTAACTTTTCCATTTTTAAGTGGTTAATTCTTTTTTTAAAGAATAATATTTCAGGGGTGGAGAGATGGCTCAGCAGTTTGGAACAGTGACTGCTCTTGCAGAGGATTCTGGTTTGATTCCCAGCACCCACACGGTGACTCACAACTGTCTGTACCTCCAGTTCTAAGGGGATCTGATGATTTTTTTCTGGCCTCTGTGGGCATTGCACACTCATGGTGCCCAGTCGTGGCACACACACAGACATATATTCAGGCAGAACACCCCTGCACATGAAAATAAATCTCAAAAAACACAGAGAAGAATAACATTTGATGATGTGAAAATCGTGTAAAATGCAAATTCCAGCATATAAGAGTAAAATTTTATTGGTCCACACTTGTACTCACGTGTTTATGTAAGATGGATGGCTGCTCGTATATGTCAGAGTAGTTGTGATGGAGACTGGATGGCCTAAGGAGACCCCAGATGTTATTCTTTGGCATTTTAGTTTAAAAAATTTTTTATATGTATATATAATAAATTATGTAATACAATGTATAATATATAAAATATACTCCTGCTCTGGATCACTGCAGCAAGAAGATGAGTCCTTGGGCCAAGGGTGTACAGAACTGCAATCCCAAAATGCTTTGCTGTTAACCTCTGTAGCAAAATGACTCTAGTTATAGCAAGGCTTTCAGAGTAAGAGACACCGCTGAAAGACGCTGTCTATCACAGGTTTTTTGTTTTGTGCACTATCATGAATTTGACATTTTGAAATCCCATGCCAAAGCAGCCAGAAATGTTGCATAAAATAGAAATAAAATCTCTTCAATGTATGGCCAGATTAGAGTGAAAGGAAAGGTAATTGTCAGGGACATCAAACACACTGAAAACAGAAACAACAACCCAGAGGGCTGGGACAATACCAAAGAAGCTGACAGTAGTAGCTGGCCAGATCTTCTGATCTCAATGACCACTGTGGGACAAGGGGGAGGGGAGGGGGGGTCAGCGACATAATACTCAGGCCCAATAAGGAGCCAGGTTGTAATGCCTCCCCTAAACTTCAGGATACCAAGAGGACACTGTGGACAACGAAAGTGTGACCAAGGAATGAAATCATTCAAACGGAGCAAAGGAAAAAGGAATGTGCTATTCCAGTTTTGACTTGGATAAGGGAAAAGTTTCTTTCTTGAGAATTGACAGTGCAAACCAAGCTTTTTCTTTTGTTTTTTGTTTTTTGTTTTTCGAGACAGGGTTTCTCTGTGTAGCTTTGCACCTTTTCTGGAACTCACTTGGTAGCCCAGGCTGGCCTTGAACTCACAGAGATCCGCCTGGCTCTGCCTCCCGAGTGCTGGGATTAAAGGCGTGCACCACCAACGCCCGGCACAAACCAAGCTTTTGCAGAGCTGGGGCCAGGATCCTCATCCCGTGGAAGGGCTAAAGATCACCAGAATGAGGTTCAACGTCCTTTCAAGTCGGCAGTGCCCCTGGATGTCAGAAAGCAGGAGATGCTTTCCCTCCCTGGAGGAACAAGCCACCTGGTATATGTATCCGTGGGTGACGTGACTCCCCCCGCACAGTGTTCTAATGCAGGTGAGCTTGCACACACACACACACACACACACACACACACACAGACAGCAAGGCCTCTGAGGAAGTGAGGCGCCACCCATGGGAGCAGGAGCAACAATCACCGGCAGAAGCAGACCCGTAAGGACTGCAGACAGAGGAATTACTGACTACAGAGTCTAGTCGCAGTGACAGAAGAGTGAATCCAAAGAATGAGGAAGAAGGAAGAGTCCATTGAAAATGGTCAACTGACCTGGAGAAGAAGGAGAAAGAGGTTCTAGAAACAACGCATTAAAGTAATATAGTGTCAACCCAACCCGCCGTGGGTGGTATAAGTGGCCATAAAATGGTCTGAGGATGAATTGTGGAGAGCTCTGAAGGGCAGACCAAGGAGCTTGGAACTTCCTCCAGATGCCGGAGGAAACACCAAACTCTTGAAAACAGTGGAGGTCAGAGAAGTGTACATGGACCCATCCCGTTTGCCTCTAAGCCGGTCAGCCTTCAGAGAGGCACAGTGGGTGGCTCCTTCCGAGGCCCAGGAATGTTAATATTGAACTCAAATGTCAAGATGGAAATAAGAGAGAGAGTACTACAAATGGCCAATCTAACTCTATCCTCAGAGGGCAGAGGGGCAAAGCAACTAACGGAAGGAAGTATGTGGTGAGTAATGTGACTACGGAGATACGAGAGACTGGAGATCAGAAGGCCAAGGAAAAGGTAGGACACACACACACACACACACACACACACACACACACACACGCACGCACGCACGCACGCGCACAGAGGAATGCAGGAAAACAAAGAAGAGAAAATATACCAAAAGATAAGCAGTTGTGATCTAGCTTCAGAATATTCAGGATCAGTGTATTGTGGCTGAAGAAAGTCTCCCCCCGATTCTCATGTTGACACTTTATTCCCAGTGAGATGGTATTAATGGGTTGGGTCTTAGGGAAGTGATTTGCCTCCATGAATACAACTGGAGCCCTACCAAGGCGCCTGCTTGCTGCTTCTACCACACTTGGAAGCGGAGTGCAAATCTTCACTAGATATTGATTTTTTTTAAATACCTTAATTTTGAACTTCCCAACCTCCAGAGCTACAAGCAATAGCGTTCTATTGTCTTAAGTTTTCCATGATCATAGGGATTGAAGTCAGGAGCCTTGCAAACGCTTTCCCATTGAGTCGCACTCTCAGCTCTTACAATTCTATCGCTTTTGAGTTATCAAGCCCAAAGCATTTTGTGATAGCAACTGAACGGACTAAGATACAACACCCCAGAGTTACCAGCAAACCAATATTATATATGGGTTCCAGAATTTTCTGTCACACTGAAGATCAAAGTTTTGTCTCTATGATCATTCCTAAAATCTTCAGCTAGCAATATTTTCCTAATATCCTAGTTACTTTTCTCTTGCTGTGATAAAACACCATACCAAGGCAACTTATAAAAGAAAGCATTTAATGGGGGCTTACAGTTTCAAAGTGTGAGTCCATGACCACCAACATGCCAGGGATCATGGCAGCAGGCAGGCAGGCATGGTGTTGGAGCAGTAGCTAAGAGCTTGTATCTGATCTGCAAGTATGAGACAAAGATCTAAGTAGGAATGGTGTGGGGTTTTGAAACTTCAAAGCCTGTCTCCAGTGACATACCTCCTTCACCAAGGCCACACCTCCTAATCCTTTCCAAACAGCTCCTTAACTGGGGACCAAACATTCAAATGTATGAGTCCATAGGGTCATTCTTACTCAAACCACCATAGCTAATATCCTATTTTTCAAAGCAACATCACTACTTTTTGTACACTTCTTGCTTTAATTGATGTTGTTACACTATGCTTTGACATTATGTCTCCTTCACTTCCTCAACTTCTACCCCTACCTTGTGAAGCCTAACTTTTTGACAATTTGCCCAGCCAGTTCCAAAGCTATTCTCTGATTCTGCTTCAACCTATACTTTCTGTCTGATCACAGGTTAATCTCATTGTGAGACAGCATGCAATTAATGAGACTTATTATGTTAATGAGCACACACGTTATTATTTAATAATTGTTAGTGATAAAAACACTTATGGGTTAATAGTTATGATTATTATTGAAATAACAAGCTGAAGGTTGAATTTGTGTCTACAGCTTAATTAAAAAGAAATTTAAACAGAATTGTGAGCAAATGGCTGGTACACAGGAGTTACGGAATGTGGTTCAAGAATGTGAAATTTAACATTTGTCCACCTCAAGTGACAAATATGGTATAAAACATATCCTTTTTGGAGACAGGATCTTACTCTATAGCCCAGGCTGGCCTTGAACTTGCGATCCCCATGCTTCTGCCTTAGTACTGATGATTACCATGACAGAAGGCTCTAAGAAAGGTTTTAATGCAAAGGGACTAAGCTGAGATCTTATACAGCCTCTAAGCAAAGCCGAACTGCCAGTCGAATATTCCATTTTGAAATAACACCAATGGGTGAAATAGTAGACCTTATGATTGATTTGGATGTCAAGGTCTAGCAGTCATCATCACAGAGCATGAGCTGTCATCAGGTCAGGTGACCTGCCTTCCTGGTCTCTGAAGAGCCCTTGTTATTAAGTGATTCCTTTCCCCCTCCAAATATTTCAGTTTTCTCAAATTGAAAGAGGCTTTAAATATAATGGAGATGAATATTTGTGGGGGTGGTGTTTCACATATATTAAAACACCCTCATCTGTTTGCCTTGCCTACTTGAGCATTAGTATCTATGAGGATCAATGAGGAGTGTGTGTGTGTGTGTGTGTGTGTGTGTGAGTGTGTGTTCAGTTAAAGCCCTTGCTTCCATGTGTCTGTTTCAAGGCAGTGCAGGGCTCTTGAATCCAATCAGGCTAGAACAATAGGTTTTAAAACTGGAAGGCAGATCCATCTTCAGCGTTGGGACAAAGAAAAGAAACATTTCCTTTGTTCTTTCAGACTGGTTTCGCATCTTCTAGATTATTGTCTGTGATGCTGGGAATGAATGCTATTTCAATCCACCTAGCTGCATGTCGGTCTTAGAAGACAGCCGAGGGGGAAATGATCTTACTTCTCAGTGAAGCGTTGCTCCATGAGAAGCAACCAAGCAGACAAACAACTCAATAAGCCAACATTTAAGGAATCGGAACATCTCTATCAGTGTTTTTTAAAAAAAAATCAATTTGTGGGAGTATGTGTTTGGAAATACATGTTTTTCAAATTCAAAGGCAGTGTATGTATTTATCTGGCAATTTAGGGAACTATTATTAGCTGAATGTATTCAAAGCATTACAAACTTCACGGCGGCTAAACACAGCTATGCATAAAGGGGGAATGCATAAAGGCTTACCTCTGCCTCCCCAGTGGGCTTCCCTCTAAGGTTCTGTTTATGGACACTAGCGAGGGTCCAGCTTCTTGACAAGTTTAGTGGTGACTGGGAGGGGATTTGCTCTTTACTTTAAGATCAGCAGATCTGAAAAATTGAATGGTGGCTCCCCACTCACTCAGAGCCCTGTCCCTTGCCTGGGGGAAGTTCTAGATCGGTGGTTCTCAACCTTCCTAATGCTGCGATTCTTTAATACTATCCTCATGTTGTGGGTTTCATGACAGGGTTTCTCTGTGTAGCTTTGCGCCTTTTCCTGGAACTCACTTGGTAGCCCAGGCTGGCCTCGAACTCACAGAGATCCGCCTGGCTCTGCCTCCCGAGTACTGGGTTTAAAGGCGTGCGTGCCACCAACGCCTGGCCATAAAATTATTTTTATCACGACTTCACAACTATAATTTTGCTATTGTTATAAATCATAGTATAAATATCTGTGTTTTCTGACAGTCTTAGGCAACCCCTGGGAAATGACTCCAAAGGGTTTCAACCCACAGATGGAGAACCGCTGTTCTTGATGGGAGCTTGGAAGAGGATGTGACAATCTACACATTTAAATGACAGTTATGTGCTTAAAGTCAATGGGCATATACATGACTCTGGATAGGTAGTTGATGTTGACTGCATGGACACCAAGGATAGATGTCTATATCTTAATGAAGTTGCTCACCCCATGCTAAAGGTAGATGTCACCACTAGGGGCAGAGAAGAGCCTGCCGGCTAGTCTACTTGTGACAGTCCCAAGATCCAGTGCATAGGCATGATGGGATAGAATGCTTCTGTCTTCTTCCTCTTCGGAGAGCATTTGGACAGAAAGATAGACACTCCATAATGCTGGATGCTGGAGGTAGAGGTATTTGGGAACATTTGATCACCAGAAAAACTTCACCCTGGCAAGAATAAAGCTGTTCCCGGGGCCCAATTTGGTTTAAGAACTGAGAGGACCCAAGAGTGGAAACTCCTAGTGTTAGTGTCATGGGGACGTTAAGTCTGAGCAAACTGCAGCAAAATTGCAAGGTTTCTCCAGGTGGGTGGAGAAGCTGTGCAGTCTGCACTTGGTCCTGGAATTCTTGCAGCACCTTGGAGGGGGGTGTACTTAACTGTGCATACATGTGGCCCTGCCTTGCTTCAGTGAGACAGGGTCGCATTATGTCTCCCAGGCTGCTCTTCAATGAGGACCATCCTGCCTCTGCTTCCTAAATGCCGGGTTACGGGCAAGCCTGGCCATCCAGGCTTCTCATCATACCCAATGCTGCAAATACTATCCTGATTTTAACTTCAATCACTGCAATATGTGGGGGTAAAGAGGAAAAGGGCTTAAATGAAACCGAATATAGAAGCCAGGAGGACTGCCCAGTGGTACAATGCTTCCTGGACATGCTTGAAACCTTGGGTCCAATCCCCAGACCTCAAACTCAATTATAGAAACAAGGGCTACTAAATTGTCTGCACTCTGAGTTCAACTAAGGTATTATATAATGACTAAACTGCAAATGAACCACATGGAAAAAAAAATCTAATAAGTTAATTCCAGTCAGAGCTAAGATAGTACTGTTTTTAACTTTTTATTTTGACAGAATTTCAGAGTTACAGCGAAGTTGCAAGAACCGCACAGTCTTTCCCTTATCCCTTTCATCTCGAGGCTCCAAATGGTAACATTTTGCTACTTTTGTTCTCTTTGACTGCTTGAGAAAACTCTGCAGACACAATGGCTCTGTCCCTGTCAATTCTTCAGGGAGTGTTTCTTGAAATCAAGGACACTCTGGTGCAGTAGCGTGGTTTGATCACCAATCTCAGAGAGGTAGTGTTAACACAGTGTAATTATTTGACCCATAGGCCCGAGGGCTGTTCGCCAATTGTCCTAACCTCAGTCTTTAGAGGAAAACAAAATCCCAGACCTCGCACTGCGTTTGTTGCTGCCACTTGGTGCCCCTTCACTCTGTAGGGTTTCCCAGTCTGACTTAAAAGCAGTGTCTGTTTGTTTACAAGCCACAAGAACAGATTAAAGGAGAGAATCAAAATATCATGGAGGTCCCAGGTTTCCTTTCATCTCTGTGATTAGAATTTCATACAAATAGAATTTTTAGTTGGATCCATGGTTACCTGTTCAAAGACTACATTTCCCAGACTATCTTCAGATGTTGTCATGTGGCTTAAATCTTGGGCAATGGGAAGGAATAGAGGAAGACACTAAAGACTTCTAGATCAAGTCCTTAAGGGGAGAGAATGGACTTTCCATTTATTCTATTCCTTTATATACATTTTTTTGCGTATGTATGTGTAAATGCTATGTATGTATATGTTGCATGTTTGCATGTGTGTGTATGTGTGTAGGTGCACATGTGTGTGTGGTGTGTGTGTGTGTGTGTGTGTGTGTGTGTGTGTGTGTGTGTATGTCCAAGGTTGACATCAGTGTCTTCCTCCATTGCTCTGTACCTTATGTACTAAGGCAGGGTCTCTCCCCAAACCGGTAGCTTGCAGTTCCCACCAATCTGACTAACCAGCTTGCTTTGGTAATTCTCTTCTCCTGTGTGCTGGGATTACATGTGGGCCATAATGTCCATTGCAAGGCAAGTGCTTTACCCACTGAGCCTCGCCCCCCCTGCCAGCCTTCTGTTCCGTAATTTCAGTGCAGGAGAAAGATGTGAAGGGAGGTTGTGGTGTTATTGTGTTCCCCAAAATATTGTGCACCCTAATAAACTTATCTGGGGTCAGAGAATAGAACAGCCACAATATTAAACATGAGGATAGGCAGTGGTAGCACACGCCTTTAATCCTAGCATTCCAAAGGCAGAAATCCCTCTGGATCTCTGTGAGTTCTAGGCCACATTGGAAACAGCCAGGCATGGTGACACACGCCTTTAATCCCAAGAAGTGAGCCTTTAATCCCAGGGAGTGATGGCAGAAAGCAGAAAGGTATATAAGGAGTGAGGACCAGAAACTAGAAGCTTTTGGCTGGTTAAGCATTCAGGCTTTCGAGAAGCTGTTCAGCTGAGATTCATTCTGGATGAGGACTCAGAAGCTTCCAGTCTCAGGAAACAGGATCAGCTG
>CABHPQ010170405.1:6606-34255 GCA_902168405.1 Peromyscus aztecus
AAAAAGGATATATTGATTTTCAGAATTCAGTGTTTTGCTTACAGGGGAGTTTTCAGAATTATTTCAATAAGAAAACACGTGGCGTGAATTCGCTGTTTCAGAGAGTGTAAATCTTCAAAGAAACACCGAGATCTTTCTCATGAGTATCTTTGTCAAACACAAATAACAAAGGCACTTGTTTTCGTAAGACACCCCATTTCAATAATTTTGCCTGTTGTCGGGTTGTGTTTCCTTCCGGCAGCTACAGATAAATTTCTTCATTTAGATACGGTGCTGTACATCAATTGACAAGGGGAAGAAAAGGGTAAAAACCAGCCCTCTGTCCGGAGAAAGTGGCAGGTGACAGGCGCTCAGTGAAGCTGTTACACCTGGCTGTTAATGTGGGCAATTAACCTCTACCGCTTCAATTTTCCATTTTCACGTGAACCTGAGTAAACATACACTGATCTCTCCCTCTGAATTGTCAAGGCAGATGTTTGGGACAAAGCCGGCTTGACAGGTATAAAAATCTGCTGAATTATCCATCAACTAATTGCAGCAGTTGGGCAGAGCAGAGGTCAGCTCTGAGTGGCTAACCAGACAGCCACCAAAACAGTCTATCATTTTAAGGAAGAAAACAAAAGACAGTGTTGTCAATTGATTTAAAGGAAGAGCCTTCGAGGGCACATACTAAAACTAAATAAATGATAAACCTGGATAATTGGCCAACACTGACAGAAGCAAAATTAAGAGATTTAGTTTCCCACACCCATTTAATTTACTAATGTCCCTCTTGAAACCATTAGTGGGGTGGCATTTGCTGTAATTGTATTTTTTTTTCTTACATGTGCTTAATTTGCAGGAAGTTTAGCATCTGTGAAACTGCTCGTCTCACAGCCCTGGAGACTAGAGTCTGTTTATTGGCAGAGGGAAGAGGCTGAGGCAGCCCACAAGTCTAGCTATTATTGTAACCTTTGCCTTACACAGTTCTCTCAATCTGGAGATGGGTGAGCTGGGAGCAAAGGCCATGGGAGAATCAGCAGACAATGACTGATCCCATCTGCACAATCCTCTTGGAGCTGGACATGAGGAAATTAAATGAGCCAGTTTCATGTTTATTCCAAGAGATGTTCTTCAGCTAAGGTCTTCTAAGAGCACAACAGCCAGAATCTAGCAGTTTTATAATCATTATCAAAAAATGTTTAATGGAATTCCTGTACCACTAGTAAAAAAAAAATGCTTTATGACTTTTCAAGCTACAAGAAGACACTTTGCTACCTGGTCCGTGATGTGCATCCTGGGGCACCTCAGCTTCTGCTAATGGTTATCAAGGCATAACAAATATTTCCAAAACTGACTATATATTTGATAAGGTATTTAACTTTTTTCCTCATTTTCTTTTTCTCTAGAATTCTTCCTATATCTTAAGATGTTGTGAGGCTTAATAAGTTACTGGAGGTAATGGATCACATAAAGCAGTGAGTTAAGTAAATAAGACAATGCCATGTCAGCCATTATTACCTTCTCATGTGATGAGACAAAATCAACACCTTCTCATGGTTACCTCACCCCAAAGCTAGTCTTGATTTGATTTTTAATGTCTTTAATTAGAATTATATCCCTTTCCCTCATCTGTTTTCTCTCTCCCTCCCTCCCGTCTTGCCTCCCTTTGGCCCCTCCCATTTCTCCCCTAAAGTTAATAGCCTCTTTTTCTAGTAAGTCATTTATCCATGATTTTCATTGACTATTTTCCAAAGAAATGTATATGTTCATTTTTCTCTCTCTAGTTTCCTGCTTCTCTTTTCACATTTCTCTTTCTCTTTGAACAGTTAAAATTAAGTTATTTTAGATATGCAGTCCTTGAGTTTTGAACTAATTTGTTCAATTTTCTTTTGCTGTGTAGGCTTTTGTATAAAAAGAGAGAAACTGTATCGCCGAAACTCTACCTGTGGAATGAGATAATCACATAAGGATGGGAAAATTCCACTCAAGTGCTATTGGATTTTTTCAATTAAGTTTCTCATTCAATAGAGCTCTGTAGACTTTTCACCCTATGTCAGTAACTACAGAGTACTCCTTCAGTTTTCCTTAGATATTTCCTTCAAAATGGACCTTGGATAATTGATTTTCTAGTGATATAGTTTAGAATCGAGGGGAAAAATTACAATGCAGGTCCCTTAGCAAAAATTATGAAGAACTTCAATACAATGATAGGCAGAAATTAAACAATGTATGGCTCCTCTTGTATACTGTAGGCCTAGTATTAATGCCTAAGTCATAGAGGAATAAAACTAGCCTTGGTTTTGATTGTTCCATCTTTATAACTAGAATCCAAACAATCATATCCATTGAGATCACTTACACTAGTTTCCTAGTCAAAGTCAGTTTGTCTGGAGTGTGACAAAGTCATTTACTGATAGAGTTATTAATACGTTTGAGATTGGTCACTAAAAACATCTCTGTTTGTAAAAGCTGCAGAGTTCTCTGAGTTTATAGGAGCTTCCCTGAGTAGATTAGGAAGAGATCCCACCAAAGAAGAATGTAGGTCCACTGTCTAAGCTCAAGCTCTCATCTCTGTCCCAGAAGGGAAATCATTGTTCACCAGTTACAGGAAGGATAATTTAGAATTGGAGAGAGAGAGAGAGAGAGAGAGAGAGAGAGAGAGAGAGAGAGAGATCTATCAGATCTCTTTATTTTCTGCTCACATCACATTAACACATTTTGTGGTGTGATCTGACTTTTTGTATCAGCTTATCTAATTCATTTATTGGAAGGTACTTTTACTTATTGTAAAGGTCAAAATATTTTTGGTGACATTTTATTTAAATTCTTCTATTTTCCCTTATTCCTTACTTTTACTGTAGACTTATGCATTAAAGCAGTCACAATATTTTATTAGTTCTTTGAGAGTTCTGTAAAATGTATTTTGATCATATTTCTCCCCTGTGGCTCCTACTCGCAGATCCACACCTGCTTTCCTACCTACCCAGTTCTTTGTTGTTGTTATGACCTCATCAAGACTAATTCGTGCTGCCCATATATTCTTAGATGTATAGCCATGCTCAGGCATACGGTCGGCTGAACAGGGGTTACCATCTTCAAATTGACTCTCACTCCCTAATCAGCTGTCACTTGTTCCTCACTTATGGTTGGGCCTTCATGGGCATGTCTATGTCCTTGGTGGATTTTGATCTGGCTTGAGCCAGATTTTGAACATGCTGTCATAACCACTGTGGATCCTTATGTTCAGCTACCCTGCTCTGTCTGGAAGACTGTTTCCTTGTAGTCTTCTGCCACCTCTGGCTCTGACACTCTTTCTGCATGCTTCTTTGCACTGACCCATGATTCTTGGCAGGGGGAGTTATGGTATAGATGCTCCCATTTAGGCCTGAGAATTCCACAATATCTTACTCTCTGCATTTTAACCAATTGTAGACTTCTGAGTAAATCACAATCTACTCCAAATGGGAATCTTCTCTGATGAGTGTTGAAAGATGCCATTGATCTATAGACATCAACATAAGCCACAAGGAATTGGTTTTAAGGTATGTCTGTTTAACACAATGATAGTAGTAGTATTCACACAGAGCCTAGAGCCTATCTAGTCACGGGTTCTTAGCCTGATAATGGTGCCAGGTATGACCTATATCTTGTGTAGTAGGATTTAAATTCAATTGGAAAATGTTTAGTTACTCGTATGATGCAGTTGACTTGTGTTGTCAGGATACTCATGGCTGTAAATAACAGATGTTATACCTGGGAGAGACTGCTGATGAATTTTCTCCTCTGGAAATATGCATAGCATCTCCCAGCATCATGAAAGCTGGCCAGTAGAGATGAAGCCTCTAAGTCAGCACCAGCTACTTTTCTTTATATTATGTGGCTTGAGTATTTGGTATCTTCAGAAAGAATATCTTACTAAGAAGTCCTGGATGGTAGCCAACAAGGCAAAAACTTGCAATTTTGCAGGGATCTATGGGATTCATGGCCCCTGTTGTGGAAATTACTTTAACTATGTAAAGATGTGTTAGATTTGTTTATGCTGCGGACTATTACTTTAGTTGTGTAAAGAGATGTTACATTTGTTTATGCTGCATTTGTTTAATGATGTAAGGATGTGTTTAATTATGTAAAGATGTGTTGCATTTGTTTCACCTTGTCTGGTACAATCAGGCTTAAGGCACCTGATTGGTCTAATAAAAAGTTGAATGGCCAATAGGTAGGCAGGAGCAGGATGGGTGGCAGAGAGAATAAATAGGCAAAGAGAATGAGAGGTAAGAGAGGAAAAGGAAGAGAACAGAGATAAAGAGAGGGACATGCCTGAGGCCAGCCAGGCAACCACCAGTCACCTAAACAGGAAAAGCAATGAAAGTAAGATACACAGAAGGAAGAAAGGTAAAAAGCCCCGAGGCAAAAGGTAGATAGAGAGAAAAGCTAATTTAATTTAAAAGAGCTAGTCAGAAATGAGCCTAAGCTAGGCCAAGCATTCATAACTAATAAGAAATCTCTGTGTCATTATTTGGGAGCTGGTTGGTGACCTAACAGAAAAAGTCTGATATATGCACCCAACAACTCTAATACAGGTGATCCATTCTGGGGCACTGAATCTTCTATTTGAGTCTAGTAGGGGCATAATCACTGTGTTTTCTTATAGGGTAACTATATTATACACATAGTGTATATGTATTCAAACTTATACAAAAATAGGTTTCTATATAGTTTTTCCAACTATTTAATATTTGTTTTTCCCTCCTCTAATCTATCCTCTACCTTGCCTTCCTACCCTCTATCTCAGCTTCACCCTTCCATTTCCAATACTCCTTTTAATCCTTTATACTACTGTATTGTATCTACCTAAGGGCATTAAAGAGGAAATCCATGTATCTGAATCTTCAAAGCAACTATCCAAAAATGAGAGAAAACATGACATTTGTCATTATGTGTTTAGGTTGCCTCAATCTCCATTGACTTAACTGTAAGTTCATAATTTTGTTGCCTCAAACACTAGATAATGTTCTATGTATGTTAAACATTCATTCTTATTATTCATTCATCAGTTGATGGACATCTAAGCTATTTACATTTCCTAGTTATTATTATTGGAGAAGCAATGAACATGGATGGACAGGTATCTATATAGCAGGATATAGAGTCATTTGGGTATACCTAAGATTTGGATAGCTGGATCCTGTGGTAGATCTATTTCTAGGTTTTTGAGAGAACTTCACATAGACTTCCACAAGTCATGCACCAGTTTGCACTCCCATCAGTAGTGAATTAACAGTCCCCATTTCCCACATTCAAGTCTCTCTCTCTCTCTCTCTCTCTCTCTATATATATATATATATATATATATATATATATATATATATATATATCAATAGTCATTCTGAAACAAAAAAAACCTATTGAATGAGGAAGAAGATACTAGAATATGGAAAAGCCTCCAATGATCAAGGATGGTTAGAATTAATATTTTGTCCTCATCTATCATGGTATCTTCCTCCCTGCCCTCCCACTCTGTCCCTGTTCCAGACTGACTCTCCCATTTCCCTATGTTCTCATCCCCCACTCCTTGCCCTCGGCCACCCTCCCCACACCCAGTCAACTCATGTAGATCTCATCCACTTTTCCTTCACAGGGTCATCCACGTGTCCCTCCTAGGGTCTTTCCCTGTTAGCTTAGCCTCTCTGGAGTTGTGGGTTGCAGTCTTACCACCCCTTTCCTTACATTTAGTATCCACTTATGAATGAGTACATGCTATGTTTGTCCTTCTGAGTCTGTGTTACCTCACTCAAGATGATATTTTCTAGTTCCATCCAAAAGCCTGCAAATTTCATGATATCATTGTTTTTTACTGCTTAGTAGTACTCCATTGTGTATATGTGCCATATTTTCTTTATCCATTCTTCAGTTGAGGGGCATCTAGGTTGTTTCCAGGTTATTGCTATTACAAACAATGCTGATATGAACATAGTCAAGCATGTG
This sequence comes from Peromyscus aztecus, assembly GCA_902168405.1. Taxonomy (NCBI): domain Eukaryota; kingdom Metazoa; phylum Chordata; class Mammalia; order Rodentia; family Cricetidae; genus Peromyscus; species Peromyscus aztecus. The sequence continues at coordinate 12,574 of CABHPQ010170405.1, forward strand.
TGCTTGTGCTAAGATTGATCATTCCTTGGGTATATGCCCAAGAGTGGTACAACTGGGTCTTGAAGAAGACTTATTCCCAATATTTTGAGAAACCACCATACTGGTTTCCAGAGTGGTTGTACAAGTTTGCGTCCCCACCAACAGTGGAGGAGTGTGCTGGGGAGGCTCTCAGAAATCCACAAGGTTGACCCCAACTTGGTCTGCTGGCAGTGGTCCAGAGGGTACCTGGACTGGTCTACCCTAGTGACCAGCCTAGCAAATAACCTAGCTGTCATAGAGCCTTTGTCCAGGGACAGATAGAGGCCGATACAGAGATCCACGGCCAGGCACCAGGCTGAGCTCCAGGAATCCAGTTGAGAGAGGACAGATACTTCAGGTGAGGGACATCGAGATCATGATGGGACAATGTTCAGAGATGACTGGCCACGCTAGTGGAAGCCCATGAACTGTGGACTGGTGGCTGTGGAGCCCCGATGGGACTGGACTAGGCCCTCTGGATACAGAAGACGATTGTTTGGCTCGAACTGTTTGGGGGGCAACCAGGCAGGGGGATCAGGATCTGTCCCTGGTCTATGGGCAGGCTTCTGGAACCCAGTGCCTGTGGTGTGACACCTTGCACAGCCTTGGTGCAGTGGGAAGGGGCTTGGACCAGCCCAGGCTCAATGTGCTGGGCTCTGCTGACTCCCCATGGGAGACCTCGATTTGGGGGATGTGGGGATGTGTGGTGGCTTGGGAAAGAGGGCTGGGGGATGGGAGGAGGGAGGAGGGGGGATCTGTGGATAGTATGTGGAGTGAGTAGAAAAATTCTTAATAAAGAAAAAAAATAATATTTTGAAAATGGCCATTCTACCAGAAGAAATCTGCAGATTCAACACAATCCCTATCAAAATTCCAATACAGTTCTTCACCGAAATTGAAATAAAACAATAAAACAATTTTGAATTTGATATGAAAACCCCAAAGACATAACACACACACACACACACACACACACACACACACACACACACACACACACCACAATATAGTCAAAATTTCAATTCCAGGATGTTTTTATTCTAAAAATCAAATCCCTAGTACATATGAAGAAGACAATTTTCCCACTAAACTATAACCTGAACCTTTATCATAACAAATTTTAATGGTCAGTTTACAGCATAGTGATGATTTCCAAAGATAATAGTCAAAATATTACAGAGAATCAAACTACTACGTTGTAAAGAAAGGTAGATAGAATTCTCTTGGTAAAGACGATGACAATGATGATGATGAGAATGAGAATGATGATGGCAGCCTTGGGGCTCTATGTACCAATTCTCAAATCACTAGTAATAAAGAGATTGTAACTGTGATTATATTACAAAAGCAATCTGTAAGGTATTATTGCTCTATAGTTAATAATTACTGTAGAAAGTATTCCTATAAGCTTGTTAAAGAACTATATGTACAGCTTTGTATACATGTTCAAAAGAGTCTGGTGGGGGCATCCTTATTGTGTCTTACTTTATAGAACAGGAGGCTGGAAGAAGTTAAATGACATTTCCATTATCATACAACTGATTGTTAGAATACTCTCAGTTGAGGGTATCAAATCAAAGAGAAGGAGTAACATCATTCTGGTAGTTACACTAAGCTAGTTGGAAGGGTAGAGGGAATGAATTATTGGCTCAGAAAGCATAAAGGAGAACTTCCATGAGGCTATTCATTGATTAATTCATGTTCCTACACATTCATACATTTATTCAAGCATTTTTCCCTTTAATAAATGCACATTGATGAAAACTGCAACCAACGCAGATGGTTATCCTATTCAACCAAAAGTAATGAATTGAGCACATTCTTGACTTTTCTTGTTGACAGTTTCATCAATGTGAAGATCGGAAGTGATAAGAAAACTGTCATGAATGGATTTCTGCCAAGAAGGAAGAATTATTGCTGAGAGGAAAGTGGTGGAAATCTTTAGAGGAGGGAAGCTGTTGGCTACAAACTTCATAAAACACAGATTTGAAACATGTGTAAAATATTTTCTGAAAACTTTTCTAATAATGAAATAATATTGGAAGTTGGTTTCAAGGGAGTTTTCACTAACTCCACAGTGGATTTAAGACATCGATTACTCCTATTATTTCTTTGTTATTTTAGAAAGGGTCTCAAGTATTCTAGACTCCCTTGAATGTCCTAGTATGAAAGAATGACCTTGAGCTTCCTCATCTTGGCTTCACATCCTCAATGTAGGGATTACAGACATGCAGTTGAGGGCAAGCGCTTTACCACTTCACCTAATCCATAAGCCCAGTTTTAATGAGCTTTGTTAACTATATTTAAATTAACTAGAATTAAATTCAAGCTAGCGTGTGTGTGTGTGTGTGTGTGTGTGTGTGTGTGTGTGTGTGTGCTTATGTGCATGATGTTTGTCTATACCCTTATCGCAAGGAGAAATTGTTAAAGCTTATAGTAGAAGCTGGGGGTGGAAAGAATGTAAAAATCATAGATGATGGATGTTATAAGGAACTCTTCTGCTTGTACACAACAGATCGGCTGCACACATGGACTCACAGTGGTTGTGAAAGCATGTACAAAACCTGTTCCAGCCCAAACCAGGCACAATTTTAACATAAAGAGGGGAACTGGGCACATAATCACATCCCAAGGCCTATAGTTATTATACTTGATAATTGCTGGGGGAGAGAAATAAAATTTTCTGTAAGAATGTAGCCCCTGGAAAATCAGCCCATCTCCAGGAAAAGACCACATATATTTGGGTCTTAATATTTGGGCAGTTCATATTGAACTTGAAGGATTTTTTTTTCAAGTACAAAAAAGGGGACTAAGGAAAGTTAGGGGGGTTGAGTATCATCAAATGATGTTGTATGAAATTCTCAAACAACTTATGTTTAAAAAGAATGTTATTTAAAAAGGAAAGCCTTTTTTCCAGTTTTGAAAGGAATTTTCCAAAAAATAAAAAAAGTACATCACATTGACACAGAAGGAACTGGGTTCCACTTTGGGGGTCCTGAGTCCCATTAACAAAACAATTTAAGAACAGAGTCAACTAAAGCATAAGGGCAGATGCATTTTGGAAGATAATCTTCTGGGCAGGTAAGCTGTAAATTTCTGCTGCTGCCCAGAAGAAAATAATGGAGGCAAAAAGGAAAGCAAGTCTTGTAGTTTAACCTGGCCTGGTGGTCAGCCACATGATTAAGTGCCACATGCAGTTTGGAAGGCTTTTGAAAAAGAACAAGGAAGCCCAAAATTTGGAAGGAAGCCTAAATTGTTAAAAAAAAAAAAAAGTGTACTTAGAAATGAATAAAAGAGAAGTCATGCTTTTCTGAGTGATTCAGAAAAGAGGAAGACTTAATATCCTACATGACTGAGTTTTATAAGCTAGTGCACTAGAAATAAGGATTCTGAAAAGGGTAAGTCCAATATCGTATTAGAGAACTAATCATTATACCTGTCCCTCTAAGCATGGCAGGAGGCGCTCCCTTAGTCAAAGTGACTGGCCCAGCCCACTTGGAATGTAAGTTATCTTCACAGGCCAGGCATTCTGTTCTCTTAACCAGGAGTTATTTTTATGCTCTGACAAAATAATATTCTAGTAATTACTGTCTATGGAGAATGTAAGTGTTTTTAGCACTCCTTAGTTTCATATTCTCTACACATTGACCAGTTGCGTTAGATGCCATCTGTGCTAAATGCTGTCCACTACAAGGAGAATCTTCTATGATGAAGGTGGATTGATGTATTAATCTGAGATGTTTATATCATGCTCTAAACCCCAAGGTTCATGGATCTTTGTAGAAGAAGGGGTGTAAAAATTGTAACTGCAAGGAAGTGGTGTTTTGCTGATGCAACAGGACAGATGTACAAATGAACTCATAGATAGCATGGCCAAATGCACAAGACCTACATAAGCTCGGACAAACTCCAAGCATGGATGTTGGGATGTGAGTACACACACACCCACCCCGTGCTGAGGAGCTCTGAGCCTTTGACAGCTGCTGGGAAAGGGAGTACCAGTTTTCCTTGTGACTCTCGGAGGTTAACCACTCTTTTACATAATTCCCAACACGTGAAAGAATTTGAGCAATACAAACTGGACTGTATGGACTAAAAGTAACAGTGAGAAAGACAACAGGAAGTTATGATGTGTAGGAAGGTAGGGAAATATCTGGAAGGAGGTGGGAGAATGGGAGTGAATATTATTGGAACATACTTTATGAAAATCTCAAAAAAAATAGTAAAAATATTATTCAGAAAATGAATAAAATAAATAAATGCACAATAAAAATACATTTTTAAAAGAACTAAGGTAAATATCCACTCAAAAAAAGACTATCATAATTTGGTCATTAAGCTGTAGTTTGCACAATTTGCCAGTTTATGGAAGTCAGGTCATCAAATGAATAAGATGTAAGACTTTTAGCTCATGAAAGCTTGTACACAAATGTTAAGTGACAATTTCTAAGACACCCTACAGAAAGAAATATGGTTCAAAAGGAAAGGGAAAAATTGGAGGAAGGGAAGGAGCTGTGGAAGTGGACAGAGGTATAGAGGTGTATCAGGCAGGGCCAGAGGCAAAAACAAGAAAAGACCCAGGAGCCCAGCTGTTCCGAGAAGGACAGACAAACTGGGGCACAGTTAGAAGTTCATCGAGAAGGCTAGAGATGCATTGCAGGGAAAGTCCAACATTTGCAAATAAATGGGGATTCCCAGAGTACAAGACATTTAAAAACATCAAACATTAAAAGCAGCTCCGGGGCATGGCGGCTACCTGAGAGAATGAAGGCACAACAGCTGCAGGGCAATCTCAGTCCAAAGACCTGGAAAAACTTTTTAAAAGTTCAAAAAAAGTAGTTCAATAAACTGGTTTTTCCTTTTCTACATAATTGGATGAGTTTCGTTTCAAACATTACTATAAATTATTTACTAAAAGGAGAAACAGGGTGCTAGGGAAGGTTCCAGGAATCCACAAAGATGACCCAACCTTAGACTACTAGCAGTAGTGGAGAGGGTGCCTGAGCTGGCCTACTTCAGTAATCAGGTCAGTGAATTACCCTAACTGTCATCATAGAGGCTCCATCCAGTAACTGATGGAATCAGACACAGAGATCCACAGCCAAGCACCAGGTTGAGTTCCAGGAGTCCAGTCAAAAAGAGAGAAGGATTCTATGAGCAAGGAGTATCAAGACCATAATGGGGAAACATACAGAGACAACCAAACCAAAGTAGTGGGAATCATGAAATTTAGACCAACACCTATGGAGCCTCCATGGGATTGGACTAGGCCCTCTGCACAGGCGAGACAGTTGTTTAGCTTGACCTGCTTAAGGGGCCCCTGGCAATGGGATCAGGATCCATCCCTGCTGCTTGAGCGGGATTTTTGGAGCCCAGTGCCCATGGTGGGACACCTTACACAGCCCTGGTTCAGGAAGAGGGGCTTAGACCTGCCTCAACTGAATATACCAGGCTCTGCTGATTCTTCATGGGAGTCCGTGCCTTGGAGGAGATGGGAATTGGGGATGGGTTGGGGGAGAAGCCTGTGGGATGGAAGGAGGGAGGAGGGAAGAGGGAGAAGAGGGGCACCTGTGGTTGGTATGTAAAATGAACAGAAAATTTCTTAATAATAGAAAAAGAAAAAATTTAAAAAATAATGATCTCTGAATTAGTCATAAATATTTTTTCTTAATATTATCACTCTTATCATACACATTATGCTGTGTAATGATATAGATAATGTGTAATATCATGTGATTACTCATACTGCATAGCATTTTCTGATTAATCCTCATAAGAATGCATTTGACTTGGATTCTATAACAGACAAGGTATATTTTTACTTATGTGATAACACTGAATTTGAACATCAGTATTGTGATAGGTGTGATTTTGTTCTCCATCTCACTCAGCAAACCAAGGTCAGTCACTGATCAAGTTAACTAAGACAGACACACACAGAAGTGCCTTTTCCGTTAGGTAACCTCTTCCAGGTTCATTGCACTGATACAAAATAGTCTGATCATAGTCAACTTGAGTATTACAAGATGTATTTGGCCATCAGGTACAGACCACAGTATACCATTCTGGGAAGTTGGGGCAGAAACTCAAGGCAGGAACCTGAAGGCCAGAACCATGAGGAAATGCTACCTGCTGACTCACTCTGTCTCCCTAAGTGGCTCATGCTTATCTACCTGTCTTATATAGTCGAGGACCACCTGCCTGGAGAATGATGTAGCTACAGGAGACTAGGCCTTCTTGTATCCTTAATAATCAAGATGGTGCAGCACAGACATGCCCATAGCTCAACTATCTCTCAGCAATTCCTCAGTTGAGGCTTCTCTTCTCAAAGGACTCCAGTGTCAGGTCAACAACTTAGGCTGACCAAGACATTGTCTAACTTCCACACCTTTGTGAAGTGTGTGTTATAAATTTACATTCTTAAACTTTTAACTCTACAATATTGTAAATTTAGGAGCATAAGTCACGTCTATCAGTTTTGAACTACTTGGAATAGCACACAAAGTATATGACACATACAATGAAATGTTTGGTAAAATCATCGGATATGGGAGAGCTCCACATCATTCAAGAGTACCGAGAAGGGGCTAGAGAGATGGCACAGTGGTCGAGAGCACTTGCGACACTTGATGACACTTTCACAGGGTCTGAGTTTGGTTCCCAGTACCAACCTTGGGCATGTCAGAATTGCCTATACCTCTGGCTTCACCGAACAGACACCAAATTCTGAATTTTGTGAACTACTTGACACATACAACTGCACATACACACATACACACACACACCACAAATAAATAAATAAATAAATAAATAAATAAATAAATAAATAAATAAATGTAAATAAACATATAAAATACAGAAGGAAAGCACTGACCCTTTCATCAACTGCATTCTGCATTGGTCTCCTACTCTCTAAATGAGGAAGGCCAAACACAGGACAGTATAGCAGTGGTTCTCCACCTTCCTAATGCTGCGACCCTTTAATACCCTTCCTCATGTTGTGATGATCGCAGCCATAAAATTAGTCCGAACTGTAGTTTTGTTATTGTTATAAATAGTAATGTAAATACATACACACACACACACACACACACACACACACACAGACACATGAGATAGAGGTTTGTCAAAGTGGTCATTATCCATAGGTTTAGAACTACGGGAATAAGGGATTTGCAAGCTCAGTAACGTGTAACGCCCTTCAGCAACAGTCATATTATACCTTCAGGTTGGACATTATTCTCTGACGAGAGTGACTATGCGTTGACCCCTTATCTCCACTGTAGTGAATCATCCCCGAACTCTTATTACTGCTGCTACTTTACTCTTCTTAGTAAACCCCACTCTATTGTGAACTAAATGCTAGTCTCAAAACTGAGCCCAAAATGAGGACTCATTAACAGGGACTTCCCAGATGCCAATTCCAACTTTTATTGGCTATCATGGTAATTATTATCACCCCCAAATCACTCAATATTGCATTTTACTGCTTGATCTGACATCTCTGCACTGCAAGGAACATTTTATGGTTCATCTTATTATTGCAAATAAACAGAAATATATAGATTCCCAATTAAATTCTAGCCACTGATATGACTTTTAGAGGAGAATATTAAAATTATATATTTTCAACATTCAACTAAATTCTAAACTAGTTTTCTTTAGACAGACTGAAGCTGAGAATTTTATTTTGTTTCTAATTTATATTTGCTCATATATAGTGTATGATATATCAGTTTCTTAAAATATGAATCACTGGGCTATATGTAGCTGTATTTGCCAGAAGTCAGAGTTTAATTTATCAGATTTGAAAGAAAATTAGCAGATTAGAGAGGTTTGCCCAAGCAAATGTGCAACCGTTACAGATAAAAGTAAGTCAGCTTATGCCGGACGGTGGTGGCACACGCCTTTAATCCCAGCACTTGGGAGGCAGAGCCAGGCGGATCTCTGTGAGTTTGAGGCCAGCCTGGGCTACCAAGTGAGTTCCAGGAAAGGTGCAAAGCTACACAGAGAAAACCAAAAATAAAAAAAAAAAAGTAAGTCAGCTTATTTAGAATTCAATTTCCCTTCCTAAAATGACTACATATAGGTAGTATGAAGGATACTTATAAATTTTAGAAGTAGTTTACTTGTTTGTTATGTGGCACATCAGACATCAAGGGATGTGATGCAATAGTCGTAAGGCTGGTCAAAGGACAACTTGTTGGAGTGGGTTCTCTCCTTCCACGGGATGTGTCCCGAGGATTGAACCCCGACCATCAGGCTTTGTGGGAAGTGCCTTTACCCACTCAGCCATCTTGAAAGTCCAGTGTGACGTACATTTTAACTTTGAAAAATGTGTATGTGTGTGCATAGGTGGAGGAGAGAGAATGTGCATGCCATGGGTGCTGCTGCCACCAGAGAAAGGAAGAAGTTGAGCAAGAGTCAGAGCCTCGGTAGCAACAGTCAGCAGCAGCCTGACCTCGGTGCTGGGACCTGAACTTGGATCTTCTAGACAAACACTAAGCACTTTTTTTTTTTTCCCAAGACGGGGTTTCTCTGTGTAGCTTTTTGCCTTTGCCTTTCCTGGAACTCACTCTGTAGCCCAGGCTGGCCTTGAACTCACAGAGATCTGCCAGGCTCTGCCTCCCGAGTGCTGAGATTAAAGGCGTGCGCCATCACCGCCCGGCACAGTAAGCACTCTTAAAGGTTGAATCTTCGCTCTGAGTGAGCACACACACACACACACACACACACACACACACACACACACACATTCACATTCACACACACATTCACACATACTCACAAACACACACTCAAACACACAAACATACACACACACACACACACACACACACACACACACACACACACACACAAAACCCCTCAACTGAAAGAGTCTGACAGATTTATATAAGATTAGAAAGACCTAAAAACATTCTCTGTGGGGAATGCAAGTTTTGGAGGACCAGAGCTCAAAGCTTTATACAACCTTTAGATTTTCAAAGCTGTAAAGATGAAGGAACTCCTATTTGGATTTTCATAATTCTATAATTTGTTTTCATTTTTAGTAACCACGAGATGCAATATAAGGAACTGTCTTTTTTTCTTGCTCTTCTCATTGTAAGCACATAACTGACAAGAAGCAGTGTAATTAAGGAAGAGTTTATTATGTCTTACAGTGTGAGGGGGTAAGTGCCATCATAGCAGGAAAAGCATGGTGGTGGGGGAAAGTCCAGCTATTCATATTGTAGCAGCAGTGAGGAATCAAAGAGAAAAGAGGAAGTGGATCTGAGTTATAGAACCTCTAAATCCTCCCCCAATGACTCAGTACCAACAGATAGGCTCCACCTCCTAAATGATCCACAACCTTCTCAAACAATGCCACCAGCTTGGGACCAAGTGTTTGAACACATAAACCTATGTGGGCCACCCTGGAGAATTCCTTCTAGGGATTCTGAGATTCTTAGTCTATCCTTTAGGAACCAGTGGCAATGCTTGATATGGCTGCTGATGCCTATCATCTCCGCACTGAAGAAGCTGAAGAGAGAGAACTGGAATGAGGCCAGACGGGGCTCCATAGGGAGACCCTGTCTCTCAAAAAAAAAAAAAAAAAAAAAAAACTAAACAGACGATACAGGGACGCTAAAAGCTAATCAAATATATCTTCTGTGTTCCATTATATTTTGGCAAAGGCAGCCTGAATTGTTTGTGCTGCCTAGCTTTCTTTTGAATGATTGAGAGGATGAGATATTTAAATCTCCTAATTGACTATTAAAGCTCCATACCTTTTATCTTTCTTTAGGGACGTCCTAGAACTGAAGGATCTTTGTTGCACGATGCAAGCTGATTTCCTTTTACCTAGCAGGTGGCAAATGCTTTGCTTCTATTTGTTTAGGTCGTTTTCCCTTTTAATCTTTTCTTTCTTGTTCTTGTATCTATTTACTCGTGCTCCATTTATTAACAGAATCTGATGTTCTATTATATTTGTTTTAGCTTACACGACAAAATGTGGAGTGACTTTGTGAAATAAAAACTTTACATAAAGGCTCCTGGTGAGAACGGAGTCAGAGCCAGAAGCCCAGAATTAGAATATTTGTAGCTGTGCAGAAGACATTCACAGTACATCTGCTTCAACCTAACACCTCCTCAGTGCCCTACAGGCATCTGGATCCTCTGTAGAGAAGCATTTTGTACCATCTAGCACTGCTGTAGGAGTCAAATTCATTATAAACTTGTAAGCAAAATGTATGCATACCATGTGATTACTTATGTTCATTTATTTATTTTAATTTACAGAAACATTTTACTTATCTGTGGGGTATATTATTATGCTTTGATGTCAGTACACACTGTGTATAGTTCTAAGGCTTCTCTAGCTACTTGGATATTTATCATTAGTTTTTAGTTAGTGAAGTATTCTTAGAAAAAAATCTGTCAGAGTTTAACTATCAGCAAAAAATTAAGTCTCCTATTTACAACAAAAATACTGGATGATGGAGAAAATACTGCAAAGAGGAAGTATGTCTCAAAGCAACAACAGTAAGTTATGATTCCTTAACACAATCACAGTACTGGCAACTGGCCATGTGCCATGTTGTGACAATTAGGATGCACACTTCAACATTGTCTGTGTCATTTGTATTTAGAGAAGGTATTTTAAATCTGAATAGATGACTTAAATGTAATTATTTCTCTTAATTTTACTATGACGGACTCTTCTTAACATTTCAATTTGGGGCATGTTTACAGGTAATGAGCCTTTCTATTTGTATGAGGTCCAATTAGAAATGCTCAAAGTCTTAAGTCCAAAGAAATGCTAAGAAAGAGAAAAAATCCCAATGCAGACCCCTTTAGCACAGGTCTCTGTAGGATGCCTGTACAAGCCCTTGGAGAACTCTCCAGACCCCATGCCTGTTGGTCTTCATTTTGACTCTGCCTGGTGGTGTTACACAAGTGGGTTGATTCTAAAGGAAGTCTTCACAGCACCTAGGAAAAAAATTACAAGAATAATGACTGGTTTGGACAAAATAATGCATCTCAAAAAATATTGAATAATGGACGCTGTGAGAAACTCCCCAGTTTAAGCTGCTTCCACCCAGTGTCACAATGATTGCTTTCTTTGTGGTACCTAAATTGCATATGAGCAACTATCCATTTACTTGTAGTGGTATTAAATCATCTTTTCTACAAACCATAAAAGCTCCATTTTCCCAGCTTGCCAACTTTTATCCTGCCTTCCAACTATGCAATCGGAAATAGTACGAAGTGCGAGGCCAACAAATTGCTGAACTGTTCTATCAAGCAATATGTCAGGGGCCAGGTCTTTACTGCCTTTTAAGAAAAGTTACTACTTTTCTTGTACGTGCTGATAACCCATAGTTCACACAGATGGCCAGAACACCTCTCTCGTTGCCCCCGGTTCACCACCACCTTAAAAAGACACACTGATATTTATGAGCACATAAAATCACACATGATCTATTTATCTAACCAGATTGGTTCCATTATAACATCAACTCAGTTCTTAGCCACAGATCTCCCTCTGAACATTTTTAGAATATATGTGTTTTCTAACAGAACTACCAAGACAGGGTAGGTTAAAAAAAAGAAAGAAAAGGAAATTGCCCAAATATATTCAGGTTACCCATGGAAGTGACATGTATTGAACTAAAAATTGAACTGTGATCAGAATCTTGAAAATGCTTCTCTTTACTAGAAGTGGGGCAAGAAAGAAAACCATGAACTGCTTATTTAAGTTATTTTATAGTTTTGTACTGTTTTTCCAATACGCATTTATCCATGTATGTTTTTCATGTATAATCCCATGCATTTGCACATTATACCCATTGAATTTTTATAGTAATTTTCTTTTCAAGAATATATACATTTGCTAAAACACTATTACTTTTCTGTGATCCCAGTGGCTAATATTTATTGTAGGCTTATTTGGGTATCTGATTTACTACTAAGTGGCTATATATATTAGCTGATAACTACAGCATTCTTATGTTGTTGCTGGTCATCTGCACCCTGTTATATAGAAATAAGGTACAATGCAGATTGATTAAAAAGCATTTGTCAAATTTGTTACTGAGCTTCAAACTATCTGCTCCTTATTTTAAAGCAATAATTAAATGTATTATTACTTATAACCTCTCTTAAGACATTGGATAGAAATGCATGCCTATCTCCTTAAGCATCTGTTCGTTGAAGGTACTCTTGCAAAAAACATTCTCCCTTAAGTTATCAGTCCACAGCAGTACACAGAGTTTTCCTATTTATCATAGAATATTCAGTGCGTCCTTACTTTTTTCTAGATCATAGTGTATAAAGGAAACTAAAAAGATACTGCCACATGGAGCTGACAAGAAAAGTGGTATTCCTGAGGTTTGAAGTTTTCCCCAAAGCTTCCTGTCGCTCCGCACACAACATTATGCTAAAATGTGGGCTTTAGGACATTAGATAGCCATATCAAATGATTTCTCATGGCAGTCAATAGTGTACGGACAGATATTCACACAATGTTCTAGCTTACCATAAAATACTTTAATTTTAAAGTGTCATAATTAAAACTGCACTGAATTTGGCTAATGTACCAGAGCATTATGGCTTAGCAACACTGTCCATGTTTAGTGTCAATTACTTTTCCTCCTACCATCATGGCTGCCTGGCAGCAGTAACTCACTGCTGCCTCCCACCATCCTAAGAGTGGGTCAAACCACCCATCCCTTGCCCGGAGAACGGTCAGAACTTCAAGTGTGATTTGTACTGAATCCATATTTCTTTTGCATCATTCAAAAACATAAAGTATTCTTAGTCAAACCATCATAATTTGGAGGCTTTTATAGATCATTTCAGTGTCCATAAAACATTTTTGTTATCTGTCCATTTATTGATGGATGCTTAATGAGATTTCACATTTTGAATATTACAAAAATGTGTTAGAAGAAAGTAAATGTAGCTTTAGCATACAGATTCCATTACTGGTGGATTCATACACACACACACATGCATATACACTAGCAGATTAACAACTCCCACGGTAGTTGTAATTTTAAAATACTTCTTTTTAATTCTTCTCTCACACATTGCATTCCGACTACAATTTCCCCCTCCCTCCAATCTTCCCAGTTCTCCCCCACACCTCAAATACTTCTAGTAGTTTAAGGAAGCCCCATTTTTCTTTTCATAATGGCTGTACTACTTTAAGTCTCAATTAATAATGCATTGTTTCTTTCTCCTTGTCTTTGCTTCTGTCAAGATGAGTATATAAGCATTCCAATTGGTGGAAAATCTTTAATATACACACTGAAGAATCTAAACTTCTAAATGCTTTTTTTGACAACCATTTTTTTCCTAGTGACCTTCCAACTTCATACTTGGAGGCACAATTTAATAAAATAAATACTACATCCTCAAATAACAAACTTTACACACTTAAAGTCTTTAATCTTTGTGATAATATACATCTTAAGCAGAGTGAGACCCTGCTAACTTATTTGTGATGGCCAGTGAAATTTGAGTTTTGTCTTCAAATGCTGGCCAGCCAATTTTGTGTATTGTTCAAGAAATATATATTTAAGTTATTTACTTCTCAAATCTCTTCCTTATTTTTGGCTTTTGATATATTTCAAGTTTTTATTCTTAATTTTAATTCAATGTCAAAGGAATATATTGGAATATTTCATCTACTCTGCATGTTGCTCCATCAACATGTTGATTGTTTTCTTGGCTGTGCAAGAGGTTTTATTGTGATGAAATCCACTTGCCTGCTTGTGCTTTCTTTGCCTGTGTGTTGGGTCCAGAGCGAAATCCCTCATGGCCCAGACTGGTACCACAAAATGGCTGTCCCATGTTGCCTTATAGAAGTTTCATATATTAAGGTTTTACATTTAAGTCTGTAATCTCTTTTCTGCTCATTTTGTACAAATAGATGTGACTTATAGTATGTTTTTCTATCCTAATCCTCTTCTAAGTTTTTAGTATAATTTGAGAACAATTGGTACTCATCCTCTTGACTGCTTGGGGAATTTCTACAGTGATGCAATCAGATTCTGGAATATTTTTGTAATGTAATTTAATCAATAATTTCTTTAGGGATTATTGGTTTATTTAAAGTTTCTCCTTCTCCATAAACAACCTTTGTAGAATGATTGTGTGTCTCTGACATAATTCATACTTTATCGTTGATTATGTTACTTTTACTCTAATTTCCTGCTTCAATGATGCAACATTACAGTGTTTGGTATCTTTCTTTTTCTACATGGGGATCCCAAAGCACCATTGGCATCTGAACTCACTGTCTTTGTGACTTATGTGTTACTAAGGTTAGTGACTAGAACCCAAGGCAACTTCAGTCATCCAGTAACAATGGGATTTGTTTGATTATAATCAATGTGAGGCATTGATATAAGACCCATGTGTCCCCATCTACTCTGGCATGAATCTGTATGGTTCAACAAATAAGTAGAGGGCAGAACAGAGGATTTACTGTGGTCAGTATATTGTTAGAGACAAAGGCCTAGGTTTACTTCCTTCATTCCTGGTAATAGATGGCAACTGTCTGTAAGTTGTCCTGCCTGTGGTTGATTTTACTTTAATTATCTTTCCTACGTCTTTAATGTATTTCAATTTTTTTATACTTTAATGAGGTACTGTGATCTCCAGCCTGTCTTCCTTAGTTCTTACAACTGTATTCTCACACATGTATTATAACTATTCACATTTTTATTTCTACTGAGTAATGATTGAAGGAGGGTCTCTTTTCTCCATCTTACATTTTGTGTTCCTTTTCAATATGTTTTACTAGGCAGGTTTTTTTAATTATCAAAAAACAGAGAAGAAATGCAAAATTGGCCTTTCATAGGGTTTTCTATTTTTAAGCATATTCAGAGCTTTAAAAAAATGTCTTTTTCTTATATAACAAAATAAAATGAGTTGCAACTAAAAATATTACATTAAGACAATAATAATATTCTTTAGATAAGGCTGTACTCTTCCCTATGGTAACACTACTGTCCATATATGACTAATGACAATTTTTGACATGAACAAATCTGAGACCAACTATACATAACTTCACAGAGTTACTTAATCACACCAAAGCAAAAGCCATCATCATGCCACAGAAACTTTAGTTCTCCCAAGAGGATATGTTGTGGACAAAACTTTTATACAACAAAACATGCAAAATCATACAAATGCTCAGCTTCTGGGACATGTCCTCGACACTTAGCCTTCATTGACTTCAGTGTCAGTGATGCTATCTACATCCTTGCACTAGTTTGTCACTGGGCTAGTTTTGGTTGGTCTAATGTAATGTCTGAAACAAAAACTTTCATGACAATATCTTGCTTTAAAGTTTGACCTAAGGGAGGCAGGTAGAGTGGTAGAATGTTTGGAGTAAAGATAAGGGGAGAGAGACTAATTTAAGAGTTGCTTATCAAGCTGGTTACTACCTAGGAGACTTTTTGAGAAATTATATGGATGCATCTCAGAATGTTCTGCAACACCAGGGAGAAAAAGAAAAATCAAACTTCTTATTGTCTTCCGAATCTAATGCATTACAAATATTCCCAGTCATCAGAGGTCATCTGTCTGTATCCTTGTTAACAGGACTGTGGGCAGTGCATACACAAGAGGACCTATAATTTCCCTCACAATGAGGAGCAGAAGGCCAGGAGCACAGAGTAAGACTTCTGCTTCACATGACAAATAGAATAACTTCTTTGATGTCTCCATTCATATCCTCTAAAATTAGAAGCTGCGGGACGTATAGAAGAGACCATGAAACAAATTTGAAATGAATGTATCTCAGAGGCATCAAAATATTCATGAACCAGCTTTATCACAATGGAATTTGAATGACAATATTGACTTCTACACAATATAGTTACAGGCTTTAACAGTGATGCTAAAACATTTAGCACAGTGTCTACTCTAATGCTCAACTATTTAGAACTTATATCATTCAGTATTATGTTGTATAAAAAACAAATCTGATTTCAATCTGTTAAATGGGAAGCTCTTTTCTATTTTTGTTTTGTTTTGTTTTACACTGAGATTTGTCAGGAAGGTTCCCATTGGTGTAGTCACTCAGGAATCAAAGCTGATGGAGGAGTTCCAACAGTGTGGCAAAACTGAATTTTTTTTAAAAAAAAAAAGGTGATGGAAATAGAAAACAGATGACAGAGGTCAGAAAGAAATCCTTTTATTGTTTTTATAACTATTCAAGAAGTAACTCAGAAGAGAACAGTGTTATCTCCATTCTCAAAACTATCCACATATTGTTTGTAAGGGTATCACATTTTAACGCTATCAAGGACATTAAAGACTGTATCCTATCACATTGAATATAATTGGGTTAAGAACAAGAGCTACCTTAAAGGAAAATAGGAATAAATTACATATCCCACAGCTAGGACTTGGTGGTGGTTTATGAACACTACAGGGGTCAAAATGATGAAAGGTCAGGAATAAAGGGAAGGGGTTGTGTGGAAATGAACAGTAGTGCAGAGGTAGAAGGGTTACACAGCTGGGTCCTCCCTCTGTTCTTCAGAAAAGATACTAGCAAGCCCCATGGCTTCTGCTGGCATCTTTTTTTTTCCAGAGCCACTCCTGCGGTGCTAATGAGGTGAAAAGTGACCTGCCTGCTCATTCTCTGGCTCTTTACCTAGTAATAGTGTGACATGCTGAAAGGCTGGCTGCGTGTGCTGTGTTAGAGATTAGATCACGCAATCCCGAACAGATGCTCAGAGGGTCTTAGAAATAGCAAGCCTGAAGTTGCAAATCTGCATGTGTTTTTCATCTGAAATGATGAAGGAGAAATACAACTCCTGTTAATTTCACAGCCTTTCACATATGGTCCCCTCATTATAATGTGTCACAAGCTGCTTCCCTACAGATTATTCAATCAATAATGGTGAGCACAGAAATGTCTCCAAGTGTCCAGTGTCACTTGATGACATATACTCTGATCCTTCTATGACAAGAAAGTGTCTTTCTTTTGATGGCATTGATTCTTTTGATGACAGTACCTTTAAAGTTAGACTTGTAATCTCAGAATTGAATAGGCCTTTCATGTTTTATTGTCAACAAATGAAACACATCTCTCTGGTTATGGTTTTGAGGTCAGTGAAAAAGGGAAAAGGGAATTTACATGCATCTGTATGTTTGTGTTTGCATGGAAATGTAAAGAATGGAGAAGGATGATTTACCTGGAAAGTGAGAACAGCATTATCTTTTATTAACTGTACTTCAAAAACTATAAAGATATCATAAGACAAAATTCATGTAAACATCCTGGTGGGTAACCCCAACATGAAGATGATATCTAAACAAGTTTTCTGTCTTTGGCTTAGAGCAAAAGAAGTAGGTCTCACCATAAGAAAGTCTGTGGTTTAATCAAAACCAATATGCAAGTATTGCATATTGCAAGTAACCATAAAGGATAGCCTAGTTAGTCTTCCCTAAAAGGAAAAAAAAACAAACAAACTACAACAACAAAACAAAACAAAAACAAACAACAGGTTATAAGAGGCAAAACGACAGGAGAAAGAACACTAACCCTAAGATCACTGCTACTGCCGGGTGGTGGTGGCTTGTAGACGAATTTCTAAATGGTCTTATTAAATAAAAAACATGGAGCCAGATATAGAGGTGAAAACATGAGAGATCAGGCAAATAGGGAAAGCCACAGCTAACCTCTCCTCACCAACTCTGCACAGGCAAACAGGGAAAGCCACAGCTAACCTCTCCTCACCAACTCTGCGCAGGCAAACAGGGAAAGTCACAGCTAACCTCTCCTCACCAACTCTGCAGCTTCCAGAGGCGAGCTACTCCCTGACTACCCACGTACATATACCTTGCTGTTCTGCTGTCTGATTTGCTCTCTCTGTCCAGCTACATCACTTCCTCTTCCTGCCCACTCTGGCACTTCCTGTCTGTCTGCACAGACCTCCAAACCTCCATGGTTAACTAGTGTTGGAATTTAAGATGTGTGCCACCACACCTGGCTCTGTTCCCAGTGTGGCCTTGAATTCACAGAGATCCAGAAAGATCCCTGCCTGCCAAGTAATAGGATTAAAGGCATGTGCTACCATTGCCTGACTTCTATACAGTAGCTTTCTTTTTCTGCAGATCCTAAGGTAAATTTCATTGGGAGACACAATACATTACCACAGTGGCACATGCCTTTAATCCTAACACTTGGGAGGCAGAGGGAGGTGGATCTCTGTGTGTTCGAGGACAGGCTGGTCTACAGAGCAAGTTCCAGTACAGGCTCCAAAGCTGCACAAAGAAACCCTGTCTCAAAAAAATATTACTTATTTTTCTTTTTCTTTTTAAAGATCCCCAGGTTCTATTACAATTGCATAACAAGTTTAGATCCACTAATCTTATAAATGCCCCTGTATTTTGTGATGTTTCCCAAAGCATTTGCCACTTGATCTTGGCCAAAAGGCAAAGAAATGATCTCTTTCCAAAGTCTTTCCACATGTATTATCAATTTGAATATCTATAAACATTGCATACATTGGTGCAAGTAGGCGTTATTCTATCCATTTATTGAATATATCATGTCATTAATCTACTAATAGAATATTCAAAATAAGAATGTATAGACAGAGTTTGGTAGAAATACTATATTCATCTTCATCAGCACAGTGAAGGATCACAGTTACACCCTACAAGGCCTGAAGAGATCAGTGAATTAAAAAAAAAATCAGAGGGCAGTATGCAATGCAAAGACTCATAGTGTTCAAGGTGCTGAGAATAAGAGACTGAATGCTGAGCTATAAATGGGATATCTTTATTCACCTCACCCCTTACCAAGATGAAAATAATATCATCTATAAGAAGATATAAATAACGTAAGAAAGGAATAATGCAGAGGAGTTTTGTGAAATACTAACTTCTAGACATGACATGGGTCTTGAACTCATGAATTCACAGCATCTATGGCTACCTGCATATAATCAAGCTAGCCAAAATTCCCACATTGTTAGCAATAAAGGGAGATAGTTTGCAGAACCTACCTCTTACTGAGGATCTCTGGGCAATTGATAGCTGCTAAGGGATGGAGAATTATGCTTATTTGAGGGTGTGGCCACAAATATCCTTTTCATGCTCTATACCCATGCATATATGGACAACACTAATTATACTATGGAAAGAACAGGAAGAGAAGACATGAAGTTGTGAGGGACATTTTGGATAGCTACAGGGGGAGTTGGAAGGTAACAAATAGGAAGTTGGATACTTCATTGTATACATGAAAGTCTTCAAAGGGAGAAAGCTATTCAAAAATATTTTAAAACATAAATACCAAGCAGTTAGAAAGTTCTACTTAAAAGCACAAAGGTAACATGGTAAAGGGATGTACAAAAGGGTTATTTACTTAGTGGGTTTTTTCATTTTTCCTTAGGCATCAATGCCATCTGAACTTGTTCATACATATTGAATTAAGGATCAGATTATTGTCCTTTTTCAAGCCCAACTCTACTACCAAAAGGTATCAAACAAAAAGTAAGAGTTGAATAAAGAGACAGATACAACTAAATCAAACAATACTCAGGAGCAAATATAGTCCAAAATGTCCTCTTTTCCTGAAAATGTAATAACTGACTTAAACTCATAGAAATGAAATCTTATAGCTAAGGTAATATCAATTTCCCCCCAGAATAATGTTACAGAAACATTGTGTAATCTCACAATATTACTATAATAGCACTCTCTTGGGATGACACATATGCACACCTCAAATACTAAGGCCACATCTACTTCCTATTGAAAGTTCAAAATATATTGCAATCTTCTTAAATACAAAATCATCTAAAAGTAAAATGAAAAGGAAGGAAATGTCGAGAATTGACAGTCCTTAATGGGATGTAAGATCTTTGAGGTAGAGTTTGATAATTATATAGAATAATATACCTCAAAATGTAAAGTATTTCAGAGGTGCTCATCATAATAAACATTTTCTTTCCCTACTCTCTGATCATATACCCATTTTGTGGTCCTTAATCCAACCCATCTCTTGAAATTTTGATAAACAGCATTTTCCATTATATTAAATTCTTTCCTTCAATATTTTGCTTTCCATGGAGAAGAGATTGTGAACACATAATCAGGAATAGTATCTTCCAGTTTGTATAAACCAAAACGAGATCAAAGCTACAATTTTCAATATATCCAACTTTCTGATGTATTCTCTTGAACATCTATTTTGAAAACTCCTTAAACATGTTTTATCTTCTCTTTAAAGTGACCATGCCCATTCTTTGGAGCATAATGTTTACCCAAGGGTCATATTCTTCAGTTAATAATTTACATCATTTCATTATCTTCAACTTGCCTCTTTTGTTATATATTTTAAAAGACAATAGTTCCATGTATCAATTAAAGAACCCAAAAAAGGAGATTCATAAAGGCCAAAGCCTATAAATAAGTAACAAGAGGAAAGAAACATGGCTGTCATTCAAGGTATTTGTTTGAAGTCATTCAACCAAAGCAAAAGTATTTCTTCTACTAACACTTGAAGTGAACTCAACTTTTTCCTCAAAATGGATTTATTTATGTAAATGCATACTCAATATGCAAAATGATAGCAGAAATCATCATTTATTAATGAAATTATCTGTTTGGTGCATTAAGAAGTTTATGTGACATGGAGTCTAAAAGTTGAATGTTTAAAAGTGATTAAAAAAAAGTGAGAAAATTTTAATGTACAAGCTCACTGGTGAGAAAAAAAATGTGCTACCATTTTCTTCTCATATCCTAAGATGGTTTGGAATTGATGTTGAATTAAGCTTTGAATTATGAAATGATTACCTAAATAAGTCATGAGTATGTTTAATTCTCTACCTAGATAGACTTACATGCATTCCTAGTCTGAGCCTGGACAGGAGTCTTTTGAATGTAACTAGTCCCTCTTTCATTCTTTTATGTAGCTATAGATATTATGCCTATTCCTTCCCTTAGTTCATCTGAAAGTCATATGAGGAATCATTGTTGGGGAATTTAAATTATAATGGAAGCTATTACTAAGCTTTTTTCCCCCTTCTTTTGAGTCATACTCAATTTGATTTTGACCACTGAACTAATCTTTTCCAATGATTTTCATTATCTCTTTTGTTAGCTACTGTTCCATCAATAACTTCAGGTCTATCAACGTATTGCTGGTACATTATAATCTTTCTATTCGGATCTTTTTTTTTCTTAAGATGATATCTTTTATTCTAATAAGTACAATATGTTTTTCAAATTTCTTAGATGTTTGAGGGGAAAAGTTTGACTCAAAGAGGAAAATCTGGTTTCTGGTGCATCTTATGCAACTTGTAAGTTCTTTATTCCATACTACTTAACATCTTATGTGCTCTATGAATATCTACTATTTTATAAGTAGATCTTTGAAAAACATGCAAAATGGCCCAAAAACATGGGTAGAAGAGTGTAATTTTACTACTGTTGAAACTGGTTCCTTTTTTCTAAGTTAGTTACCTTTGCTGTTCAAGCTAATTTAAAGTTGAGAGCCGAAATATCTATATAAACATTACCTGCATTCCAAGGAAGAATCAAAAGAAGAAGAAAGCAAGTATCAAAATGTCAGAAGAAAATGGAGAGAAAAGTGTGGGGTTCATTTATTTTTAATTAATAATACCTTTTTTTTTTTTTTTTTTGG